>JAKTRO010000078.1:0-38963 GCA_030579755.1 Entelexis gropengiesseri | reverse complement strand
AAACTGGCACTCAACGACCAACGACCAGCCAGACACGCATGTGCTTGCAGAAGCAAAAGCTACATAATCAACTCGCTCAGGGCGGTAAGCAATCCCAAGTATAGCGACCCAGTGTGCCCACCACCATGCTTTGGTGCTTCGGTGGAGTACTAAGGACGCAGACCCACACTGGGTACCAGATTAAATGGCTAGCTGCATTCCATCCACGCGACTGCAATCTCCAGGTATGGATCGGCATTTATATTGGTAGACCAAGATAGCTTTCACACACCTATCGAATATAGTTCTCACGCTTCACTGTACTAATAGCCGCTTTTCTCACAAAATGCTTATATACCCGCCACACACCGCGATTTCATACTCACTTTTTTACTTCTACTTATATATACTTCGGACGCCTCATATAACTGCGCTATGAGGTCCTCTAACTAAAACTTGCTGCCGTTTGACAAACATAAGAAACGCGTGAGACGACGCGTATTAGCCCTTACCCACAAACAGAAGGTTGAGGGGAGGGGAAAATTCACAATCAATACAAGGACGATGTTGGCCCGGAAGACAGGAACGCAGCGAGGATAGCAATGAATTACACATGATTGAATCGTAGGACATGAAAGGTGAGTTGATCTACAGAAAGCTCGAGTGTTACCCCTTCGCTCATAGGATTTCTAGGTTATACAGTCGGCTTGCATCCAAAAGATAAAGTTGTAGGAGGCTTGTGAAGCGCGATCATACCAGTAAGCGAACCCTATAGATTTCTCTATATATACCCAGATTGCACTATGTCAGTACTCCAAGATCGAGCGCACGAAATGCCGCTTTACCAGGTGCTCTCAGCTTGTCCCGATGGAAAGAGCGTGTCCTCTTCGCCTATTAGATTTGATCGTCAAAATTGTTGGAACCTCCAAGAAGCCTATACACAATAAATACTTTTGTTTACTCCCTGCGAACCTGGCTAAGAGAGGTCAAACTATGCAGTAGAGGGATTATCTGCCAAAGAGTTCATCACCCACTCATCTACAGCCTCTAAAGCGCCCCTAGGGTTACCAGGGTACTTCATTATAAAGCCTTGTATATCTGCTGGCGAAAAGAGTCCATCTGGGATTTTCTCAGCAAAAGACGAAGCTAGAAGGGAAAGCTCATCCGTCTCAGAAACGAACTCCGAATACATCTGAACGAAGACATCAACCACCAAGTCAAAGCGAGCATATTCAAAGCGAAGCTTGAAGTCTATCCTTCCAGGCCTCAGCAGTGCCGGATCGATATGGTCCTTGTGATTTGAGGTCATGATAAGAACTCGACCTTCTTGCGCTGCTGCACCATCTAACACATTGAGAAGCACCGATAGAGAAATCCTGGTCTGAATTTGCCCAGGCTCCGGTTCGTGGCCCTCGCCGCCGCCGCTGCTCTCAGTACTCATTCTACTCCTAGCCATATAAACGGCGTCGATATCTTCAAGCAACAAGACGCATCTCCTTGGAAGCCGAAGGAAAGCGTCCGTTAAAGTGTCTTCATTGAACTCAGGAGAGTTTAGGTTGAGAGTATATATCTTCAGAGAAAAGAATCCAGCGATCGCAACCGCCAAGCTGATCTTCCCGGTTCCTGGTGGCCCATAAAACAAGTAGCCTCTACGATAGGGGATTCCTCTCGTGCTATACCAGTTCCTTGTTTCGGCCCGAAGATATTTCTCCATGTCGTCGACAATGCTCCGCTTTGAAGAGCTATCGAGAATGACCGTTTCTAGAGGTCTCGTAGGCCTTGACATTGTTTTGCGCCAATTGATCTGGCTATACCTCCAGATTGCAGCATAAATATGTGTCCTACCGGCCTCCCTCTTTGCGAAATTCACTTCTGCATCCACGATCAACTCTTTCAGTACATCAGGACTTCTCCCGATGCATGAAATCTTCAGGTCGTACTCACTATCCGTCTGATGCTGATTCATCGATAGTGCAATAACCTTACCGCGATGTCGAAAATAATGTATGCCCTCTGATGGTGTCCAGGTGACATTTCGCGCCACAGCATTACGCAAGCCATCAGTCTTCGAGTAATTTCCTCTTTGACAATCATTTTCCTCGTCATTATACTCATCGTCGCTGTTCCCGTCATATTTATAACTGGTTGCAGCAAGGTGCTGACTGTCATAAGTTACTCGATGGGTGGATATCCAAGCCATCACACGTTCATGGACGTCATCGCCGACGCGAATACGAATCGACGATGTGAAAAGCCTCGAAACCCTATCCCCAAGGTGATCCACCACGTAGCGAATTCCGAAGTATAAAGCAGCTGCTATCGAGACAATAGATGCATCTGAATGCACAGACCTCAAAATGCGAGAGATAAGAGATTCAATTCGATTTACTGTCATCTCATATATGCCCTGACTTAATCACTGTATATGTACTTACTGCTATCGCTCCCTACTTTATAGATCGAGCTCTGATGACAAATACGAGATGACTGCAGGGTCTGCAAGTGTGACAACAGATACCATTCATCAGACGTACAGTGATATATGCTCAGTCAACCAGTCAACCACTAGCTGCGCTGATATTTCAGAGCGAGTCAACGAAGCTGACGAGTGATGCGTCGGATCTAGACGCGTAGTCTACCTGGAGTTTCGATGCCGATACCTTCCTACACAATAGGGGGTATCAAGAAGTTGCAACCCCTTCGCTACTCAAACGATTTATTCACGTGTCGCGGGCCGTTGATGCTGAAGATAATATCAATTAGCCGAGAAATGCAACGGACTGGAACAACAAAGCTTCATATACCACTGCTGAGCGCTTGCTCGTGGAAGCACTAAAGTGACCAGGGATTAATCATCATGAGAATCGGTTGTCTTCTAAGCTGGTCGAGTGCTTCGAACCGCAGGGTTGGGCGACGCGACGGTAAGGGTGTCAGACATGGAGGAGGAGATATGACTTTGGACTGGATCAGCAGCGATTACCAAGAGCTACCGGCAAGACCAGATCTGGGCCATACACACAGCAAGATCTGGGAACCAGTCCCTATTGCAACAGTTGTTCGAGAATACCGAAGGTAAGAGAACCTGGTTAAGGCTGTTTGTAGAACGATAATATACTTATATAGGAGTAATGGACAGAGGTCACGTGAAGGGGTTCATTGAAAGGGACTGTCTACCATTCCATGGAATGCCCTCCGGTGATCTATAGCCGACGGTTTCAGCTCAGACCGATTATCCTGATATATCATGAAGAGACTAGCAGTAGGCGACGAAGCGAGAAATAATCACCCGAAGCCCACACTCAGGTGAGAACGCAACGCATAAGAGCCTTTTACGACAATAACCTATTCAAAACGTAAGCTGAAGAAATAACATCGACAATCGCCTCCACGCATTGGCCCACACTGGGTGCTGAGCCGAGCCCGGCAAATTACCAATAGTAAACCGTGAGGTGGTAGCGCTGGATGGAATGGCCATAGCAAGTCGGAAGGCCATCGGTTGTCTGCCGATTGTTTACCGATGTCCACCGGTAGCCACCGACGATTGGCCGGTGTTTACCCGATAGTGACTTTTAATCAGCGGCACAGGGTGGGCCGCACTTCCTTGCTTCCGAGTGCCGAAACGGCGTCACAAAGGATTAGTCACAAATTTTAGGTTGCTTCGCGATGTCGGTTTCACATAGGGTTGTTAGTGTGTGTTATTATTACGGAAAAATAGCGAACGCATTGGATTTAAGAACGTGGGCAGGTAGCTATCTCGAGACAATAGTTGACGCAAAGTCTGGCAACTCGAAAACGATAATGGAACGCACAAGGCAATTAATCACATGCGATTTTGTCCGTGTCCCAGAAGAAAGCGCACATCTGTAGGGTGGTCGTCTAACAAGCCCTGGACACGCAATCACAGTCACGTGCTAAGATTGCGATGAGTAGGGTTACTTAAGGGTTTTTTATGGCTAGAAACGTGACTTGTCACCGAGCAAGAGGACTTGCCCAGTCCCAAAGGTGGGCTCTCATATATGGGGGGGGGCATTAGGCTAACAAGTGAGAGGATTATTATCAACTACAAAAACGGGCGGTATATATATAACGTTGCTCTGCAGCCATAGGAGTCACGGTTTAATGTGCTTGCAGCCAGAGAGCTGAATCAGCACTTATGAGCCCGTTTGAACATCAAGTTAAAGATAGACTGTGTGGATAAAGTGGGCGTTTGTGGCAGTGTAACCCTGCAGCCCTCACCCTGCACCCCACTACCTCACGGACCAACGTTCAGATACCCGGGAAGAGATTGCAATGCTGGAGAGGGGTTTGGACTTATTAAGCGAGATGCGGCATATAAACATGCGCAAGTGATCGCACGGCAAGGTAGCACGGCAAGGTCGCACGAAAGTCGTACTTAGTGTAAGCGTCATATTGGCAATCCACTCACTGTCGTTTTCTTATGAGTCCTCCCGACTACATCGGAGATAACAAAATCCTTGGTGATGAAGACGAGTCCAGTCAGAGCTATCAAGGTCCCGAAGTTGAGGAGCTCCGCAGCCTTGCGCAGACGCTGTCACCCACGCAGTCGCGCCAATCAGTCGGCAAACCCATCGAATTCGGCAGTGGCGACCCCATGGAGAATCTCGATCCACGCCTCGACCCAGGTTCAGACGAATTTGACGCATTAACATGGGCCGCGTCCGTGTACCAGCTCTATCACAGAGACCCGGAACGCGACCCTGCAAAGAAGCTCGGAGTCGCTTTCAAAGACGTGGTGGCTTTCGGCACTGCTGGTGATACTAGCTATCAGCCTACGGTTGGGAACCTTCCATGGCTTGCTGTAAAGAAGAGCTGGAATTTTGTGCGTGATACTTTTGGCTCAGCCGCCAAGAGCTCGAACCGCGTGGACATTCTAAAAAAAATGGACGGTATTGTTAAACCCGGAGAACTGCTCATGGTACTCGGACGTCCCGGTGCCGGTTGTTCTACTTTTCTGCGCACCATGGCCTCCCAAACTCACGGATTCAAGATCGCCAAAGATAGCCAAATTAGTTATCATGGACTGAACCCTACGGAGATTGCTCACAGTTTCCGAGGAGAGGTTGTCTACTGCCCTGAAAACGAGCTCAACTTCCCCAATTTGACGGTTGGAGAGACGCTTATGTTCGCTGCCAAGGTTAAGACCCCAGACAACATTGCGACTGGAATATCCCGTAAAGAGTTTGCTTTGTACATGCGCAACGTCGTTATGGCTCTTTATGGATTGTCCCACACAGTCAATACGAAAGTTGGAAGTGACCTAATTCGCGGTGTCAGTGGTGGTGAGCGGAAGCGTGTTTCAATTGCGGAGCTGTCGCTTGCTGGCGCAGCGATCCAATGCTGGGACAATTCGACTCGAGGCCTCGACGCAGCTACGGCCAACGAGTTTATCAGCACGCTGCGCATGAACGCGCGGACGTTTCAGACTACCTCGTTGGTTGCTGTTTACCAGGCGTCTGAAGAGATGTACGAAATGTTCGATAGGGTCGTCGTTCTTTACGAGGGATACCAAATTTATTACGGTAGCAAGGAAGCTGCTAGACAGTACTTCATCGATATGGGGTGGGAGCCAAAGCCCCGCCAGTCGACCCCGGACTTTCTTACGTCTCTGACCCAACCTAGTGAGCGCCAAACATTTCCGGGTCTGGAAGATAAGGTTCCACGCACGGCTGAGGCGTTCAACGAGATCTGGCGCAACTCTCAGCTTTATCGTAATCTGATGGACGAGATCGAAGAAAGTTTCGCCGAGAATCCGACCGGCGGACAGGCGAGCACAGACTTCCGCACCGCCTATCGCATGAGCCAGAGCAAGAAGATACCCAAGTCGGCGGCTTACACCGTGAGCTGGTGGCAACAGATCGAAGCGTTGACAATTCGCGGGTTCCAAAGAATCAAGGGAGACCCCCAGATGCCTTTGACGACAATCTTCGGCAATTCAGCTATTGCCTTTATCATTTCGTCAATTTTTTATGATTTGGAGCCGAATACGAACAGTTTTTACAGCCGTGGTGCCCTCATTTTTTTCTGCTTACTCTTCAATGCGTTGAGTACGATGTTGGAAATTTTCGCTTTGTATGAAGCTCGTGCAGTTGTTCAGAAGCACCATCAGTATGCGTTTTATCACCCAGCTATTGATGCGATCGCCTCGATCATTACTCAGATGCCTGTGAAAATACTCAATGCGATCTTTTTCAACACCATCATCTATTTCATACCCAACCTCAGACGCGAAGCTGGAAATTATTTCTACTTTTTGTTGATGAACTTCACTGCCACTTTGATGATGTCTCACTTTTTCAGAACTTTGGGCGCTGTCACGAACACCATTTCGGAGGCTATGATTCCTGCAAATGTGATCCTGCTCGCTATGACACTCTTCACAGGATTCGTCATTCCTAAAGAAATCTTGATGCACAGGTGGACTGCAGGCGGGCCTTGGGTCGACCCGCTCGCTTATGCTTTCGAAGGCTTGATGACAAATGAGTTTCATAACAGGTGGTACGATTGCTCTAACTATGTTCCCTACCCTCCTGATCAAGCCGTGGGTGATGGGTTTGTATGTGCCATCCAGGGTTCAAATCAGGGCCAAACACGCGTGCTCGGCGACAGCTATTTATATGTGGCCTACTTTTACAAATTTGATCATCAGTGGCGTAACTGGGGAGTTGAAGTAGGCTTCGTGTTCTTCTTCCTCTTCACTTATATGCTGATGGTCTATCTGAACCCTGGAGAGCGAACGAAGGGTGAAATCCTCATTTACCCACACCACATTCTAAGGAAGATGCGACGTGAGGCTCGAAATAAGTCCAAGAGCACGGATGTCGAGGCGGCACCAACAAACGGTCCAGACGAGATCGACCTCTCCCGCTTAGATGCCAAAGAGCTCGAGAAGTATCAAGTCGAACAAGCCAAGCAACTGATTGAGGCATCTGATGATATTTTCTATTGGAAAGATGTGTGCTATGATGTTAAGATCAAGTCTGAAACCAGACGCTTGTTGAACTACGTTGACGGATGGGTAAAGCCTGGCACTCTAACCGCTCTTATGGGGGCTTCAGGCGCTGGTAAGACAACCCTCCTTGATACTCTAGCCAACCGGGTGACGATGGGAGTTGTCACTGGTCAAATGTTTGTCAATGGTATACCTCGTGATGACAGTTTCCAAAGAACGACTGGTTACGCGATGCAGCAGGATCTTCATCTAGAGACTAGCACCGTTCGTGAAGCCCTGCAGTTCTCAGCCCTTTTGCGTCAGCCTGGAAGCGTGCCTCGAAAGGAGAAGATTGCCTACGTTGAGAATGTTCTCAAGATTTTAGAGATGGAGTCTTATGCCGACGCCATTGTTGGTAAGCCTGGCAAGGGATTGAATGTAGAACAGCGAAAGCGCCTCACTATCGGTGTAGAAATGGCAGCCAAACCGAAGCTTCTCCTGTTTCTTGACGAGCCTACGTCGGGTCTAGACTCACAAACTGCATGGAGTGTGACTGCCCTTATGAAGAAGCTCTCTAATGCTGGCCAGGCTATCTTGTGTACCATCCATCAGCCATCAGCCCTACTACTGCAACAGTTTGACCGTCTTCTGTTTCTTGCTAAAGGCGGAAGAACAGTGTATTTTGGTGAAATTGGGGAGAACTCCAACACACTAACTGGATATTTCGAGAAGTACGGATCCGACCCATGCCCTCCAGACGCAAATCCTGCCGAATGGATGCTGTCGGTTATTGGCGCGGCCCCAGGGTCGCATGCTAAGTACGACTATGCAGATGTATGGCTGCATTCTGCTGAGCGACAAGCTGTTCGTCAGGAAGTAGACAGGCTAATGGGGACCTTTGATGCTAAGGACACAAATAAGGCGCCAAAGTCTAAGGACAGCGGTGAGTTCGCAGCCCCATTCTGGGAGCAGTACTATTTGAACGTAGTGAGGTTCACCCAGCAGTATTGGAGAGACCCCATGTACATCTGGTCAAAGCTAGGAATCAACATCGTGAATGCGATATTCAACGGTTTTGTCTTTTTCAAGGCAGACACATCATTGCAAGGTATGCAGGATCTCATGTTCAGCGTATTCATGTTCTCGATCTCGCTGAATGCTCTTAATGTTTCGTTTGTGAGCGTCCTCTCTGTTCAGCGAAATTTGTATGAAGCGCGCGAGCGACCTTCGAAGATATTCAGTTGGAAAGCGTTCCTACTAGCCACCGTGACCGCTGAGTTCCCTTGGCAGATACTGGTGGCTGTTTTCTCGTTTGTTTCATGGTACTACCCCGCTGGGTTTTACAATAATGCAAGACATGCTGGGCAGATGACTGAGAGAGGTGGTCTATCACTATTCTATATCATCGCGTTCTATCAGTATGCGATTTCCATGGGGTTTGCTCTCGGCGCTCCGTTGAAAGACCCAGACACTGCTTCAAACGTCGTGGTTCTTCTGTTCACTATCACACTATTGTTTGCTGGTGTCATTGCCACCAAGGAGGCAATGCCAGGGTTTTGGGTCTTCATGTACCGAGTTTCACCTATGACATATTGGATCCAAGGAATGGTGTCTCTGGCCATAGCCAATGCGCCCGTGAATTGCGCCGACAATGAATGGCAAAGGCTCACCGTTCCTCAAGGCCAAACCTGTCAGCAATACTTTGCGGACTTCTTGAAGACTCACTACAACTCCACAGGCTATCTCAAAGACCCTTCGTCCACATCAGTTTGCGAATACTGCAGACTCAGAGATACTAATGAGTATCTGGCCTCGATTGACACCGGTTATCATTTTCGCTGGAGAAATCTGGGCATATTTTTTGCCTATATCCTCATCGACTATGGCTTCTGCTTTTCGTTGTACTGGATATTCAGGGTTCCCAAGTCGAAGAGTCGAGTACAGAAAGTGGACCTTGAGGGAAGAGATGTTCCACTGGAAGAATCCCAATCAGACCAGAGCCGTTGGCCACCAGCACTAATTGAGGGCCAAGGCAAGCCACTGAGTGAAGCTTCTCCACAGACGGAGTCTACTTCTACTGAGGGGAAGGACCCCGAGAAGGTATAAACATAAATAGTTCAATAGAATGGATCCCGTAATTAATGTAACTGGAGGGATTGCCCTCCAGATTCACTACTTTAATCCGTATCTGTTGTTATTGCACTTAATCGAGATTGTTCCAAATCGAATGGATTATTAGCCCGTCAAGGGAAACTGTGCACCACACGACATGCAACCTGAGCGGCCTGGGGCTACTATTACGATAGTTAATTGGTGAGCACAATAAACAATAACATATGAGTTAGAACCCGAGGCACGCTAAGTAGGAAATCATCGGTTAGAATGGGTACACCGAGAGAGAAGCTACACTCACATGATCCTATCTCGTTTTCGCTGTCCCTCGGCTATCATCGTCTTTCGCCGCCAGGCCGCGCAAAGTGGGAGGTAGAACGCGAGAGACGTATGGGCGCATTATTCAGGGTAACCTAGAGCTCTAAAATCACAGGAAACGCTGAGTACAGTAGCATAAATATACCCCTCATATATCTGAACAGAACAAGCCCGTGATATCACCGCCAGAGAACCAATGTCCAAGCGATTCAGCACGTGACAAGGCCCGAATTGCGGGGTTCGTCACGATGAAATAAGGGTTTCCGAATGTCCACATAGGCTGGTGGGCCGATTCAATTCACAAACCAATGCCAATCCACGAAGTTAAACTGGAAGCCAACAATCTCCAATTTTCGGCATCAAGCACATGGCCACGAACCAATCTGGGTCGATCGCGGCCCAAAGAGCTGCTACTGCTGCTGCATGGGTTTCCTGACTGCAAATCCACCTGGCATGCTATTTGGCCGTACCTCGACACGGCGTTTCCTAACTCGCTTATTGTAGCCCCCGCTATGCGTGGCTACGAGGAAAATACAGTGCTGGCCGACTCAGCGTACACTCAGACTGCCATTGCAACGGATGTGATTGCAATCATAGAGCAGTTGAGTCTTGGAGCACCAGTGCATCTGATTGGGCACGATTGGGGCGCCATAGCAGCCTACAAAGTTGCGCACGAGCGGCCAGATTTGTTGGCCTCATTGACTGCGATAGCAATTCCGTACTGCATCATGAACAGCCCAGTCTCAAGCATGGTGAAGCACCCTAAGCAGTTGTGGTTTTCTAGCTACATGCTCACTATGCAAATCCCGTTTCTGTACCGGTCGCGTCTTGCTGGACCCGTACCTCTCCCATATCTTAAGGGGCTCTGGGAGTACTGGTCACCCGAGTGGGCATTTTCAAAAGAGGAGCTAATTGAGGTCAGTGAAGTACTACAGCAACCGGGTGTCGCAGATAGCGCAACTGCTTATTACCGCAGAATGCTCCAGAAACTCCCTAGACGAGGCGAATTCACTGTTGATTTTGACGCCGTACCCTCCCTCATTCTAGGTGGAGTGAAAGATGGATGCATGACCGTTGACCTCTTCCGGTCAGATATTGAAAATGGGCTTGCTTCCCAAGTGAAGATCGTCGATGGCGTTGGCCATTTCATGCAGCGTGAAGACCCTGAAAAGGTGGCTCGCATTGTGATCGATTTTATTGTCAACGGCCTCACAGCGCGGCTTTGATTCAGACCAGCCAGGAAGAGTGGCTGTGTTTGATTCTATAATAAGCATATTTAAAGGTCGAGGGTCATTATAACGCACTGAGAGGAAAAGGTATATCAAGAAATTTACACAGTTTTATAGGTCCTTCATAACAATGACGAGCTGACCACTGGCCACAGAGGCCCCTTCTTTTATCATCACACGAGATATGGTGCCCTTGGAATCACTATTTATTGGAAATTCCATCTTCATAGATTCAATGAGCACAAGAGGTTGCTCCGGCTCAACGCGGTCACCTTCTGCAACCATGAGCTTCCATACACTACCTGATACAGGTGAGGTAATCCCGCTCTCGCTTTCCTTCAAATTTGAGTCCGCAACTTCAGAAGCTTCAGCCTCTTTGTCTTCGAAAGTGAATAAGCCCTTTTCATGCCACATAGCAATTTCAGACTGAAATGCCGCTTCCCTGTGCTTTTTGAACTCCTTAATGGCAGAGTCGTTCAAGTCAAGATATTTCAAATACTCGAGAAGGCGGAACTTTGATGGCTCTATTTGGAGCTTGAACCTTCCTTGGACAAAGTCTTTGCGAATTTCCATTAGCTCGTCATGGTGTACGGGGTAAAAGCTAATTTGATCAAAGAAGCGCAGGAGCCATGGCCTTTCGAAGACCTCCGTCTTACGATATCTGTTCCACATCTGTAGCGTGCGTCCAACAAATTGATATCCACCGGGGCCCTCCATGCCGTATACGCATAAATAGGCCCCACCTATGCCAACTGAGTTCTCGGCGGTCCAGGTTCTTGCGGGGTTGTACTTCGTTGTAACTAAGCGTTGAGTTGGATCGAGAGGAGTCGCTACGGGCGCACCAAGGTAGACATCGCCTAGACCGAGGACCAGATAATTCGCCTCAAAGACCACTTTGTTAACATCATCAATTGATTTCAAACCATTTATGCGGCGAATAAACTCAAGATTGCTTGGAACCCATGGCGCGTTGGCTCGAACACTGCGTGCATAGTAATCTATCGCTTTTCGGCAGTCCTCATCGTCCCACGAAAGCGGGAGCTTGATGTTTCGGGTTTCGATCTCCATATTTTCAACGCTTCTCAGTTCTTTTTCGGCATCTGACAAGATACTCATCAAGCGCTCTATAGAAATGATCAATGGCTCATAATGAACTTGCAAAGATCTCACACCAGGCGTGACATCAATAATCCCTTCAATCTTCTTGTCTTGAAGCCATAGATACCACGCATGACATCTGAATCGAATCGCGATATCCAACTCCATAGCCCCAAATTCAATAAGAATAAAGTCGTCACCCGCCCGACGGTACACCAACCTCACACCGGCCTCGCTAGAAAGCACATCACGAACTACAGGCGATCCAATCTCCAGTTCGGCTTCGACACAGAGAGCCTTTGCTCTACCGGCGAGGACATCCAGCTGTGCTTGCTCTAGGGACCGCGCTGTGGCGACGCTTATGGGTTTAAACCTGACTTTGTCACCAGGCGCAAGCTGTCCGAGCTTCCACCTTTCACTTCGAATGACTGTAGCAGGGCAGACGAATCCACCCAGAGACGGACCATCGGGTCCCAATATGATAGGCATATCTCCAGTAAAGTCTACAGCGCCGAACGCGTATGCGTTGTCATGGATGTTAGATGGATGCAGCCCAGCCTCGCCTCCATCTGCTCTGGCCCACCCGGGCCTTGGGCCCTTGAGCCTGACTCCGGTGCGGCTTGAGTTGTAGTGCACCTCCCAATCAAAATCGAAGAATATTCCAATATCCTTATCAGTGAAGAAATCGGGGGCTCCATGAGGTCCGTAGACTACGCGAATTTCCCAGAGGCGACATTTTTCACCTAGTGAGCCGACAACATTTTGAGGGAGGATATTGCGGGAGATCGCGTTGTCACCAGTCGAGCGAGTTATGCGAAGCTGATCGGTAGCTCGCAACTGCCTACCGCAGTGACCACCAAACTGACCCAGAGTGAATGTAGATCGCGAGTCTAGATACTTTGGGCATTTGAATCCTTCTTTAACTAGCAAATACGCTCGCATTCCTCCACCAATGAGTTTTCCAATGTGCACTACATCACTTGCGGTAACGGAGAGCACCTGCCATTGAGGAACCGCTCTCCCATTGATTTGAACCTCAATGGGAGCACCAGAAACAACAATTTGCGTTGGCACATGAAACTTGAGAGTTGGTCCGGTGATGGTAATCTCCATTCCACTCGCATTGTCCGGGTTATTGAGCAAATAATTTCCCAATCTGAAAGACCAGTCATCAAATGGGCCAGAAGGGGGTACCCCAACTTCCCAGTAGCCCTTCCGACCAGGCCAGTCTTGTATAATAGTCATCGTTCCTGGTGATAAAACCTCGCATACGTGAGGCGCCCACTCTGTCACTGAGTTTAGCCACTGAGTGCTCAAGTCAGCCAGCTTGAAAGCCGGTCGCTGCAAGACGTATTTTAACCAATCAAGATTTGTGGCAATACCATATAAGGAGATTGCATCCAGCGTTCCTGCAAGCTTATCTATGGCCTCATCACGACTACCTGCGTGAACTATAACCTTTGCAAGCATGGGATCGTATAGAGCAGTAATTTCTGAGCCGCTTTCCAACCAGCTATCGATCCGGATATCGCTATCGTTTGGGGGAAAGGTTACCTCGGTTAGAATTCCACTACTGGGGCGATAGTTGTGCAGCGGATCCTCAGCGTAAAGTCTTGCCTGAATCGCATGGCCTTTTGGAGAAAGACAAGAGCTGAGGTCATCGAGGTTAACCAAATCGCCAGAACCGAGCTTAACCATCCACTCCACGAGGTCCACATTCCAAACAAGCTCTGTGACACCATGTTCGACCTGCAAACGCGTATTGACCTCTAGAAAATAGAAGGATTCACGGACAGCATCGTAGATGAATTCTACGGTACCGGCGCTTCGGTATTTCACGAGAGATCCAAGCTTGACGGCTGTTTGTTGCAAACTCTTCCTGGTTCCTTCGCTGATAGCAGGGGCTGGCGACTCTTCAAGAACCTTTTGATTCCTTCTTTGAGTTGAGCAGTCTCGCTCTCCGACCGAGACTACTTTTCCCTTACCGTCACCAAAGAGTTGGACCTCGATATGACGTGCTTTCGGTATGTATTGCTCAAGAAAGACCGCACCGTCACCAAAATTGCGAAGGCTCATTTCTCGGACTGAATCGAAGGTACCGGCCAGTTCTTCACGCGAAGAGCAGACCTTCATGCCAATTCCACCACCGCCCGCTGTAGATTTGAGAATGACAGGATACTTAATTTTTTCAGCCGCCTGCTCTGCCTCAACTATATCTTCAAGCAGCCCCGTGCCAGGAACCAAGGGAACACCAGCCGCCAAAGCGATCTCACGCGCTTTGTGCTTATATCCGAAGTCCCTGACTTGAGTGGCCGTGGGGCCCAGCCAGACTAAGCCACTACTTTCGCACAACTCAATCATTTCAGCGTTCTCGGACAGGAATCCGTATCCTGGATGGATCGCTTGTGCACCACACTTTCGTGCAATATCTAATAGTTTAGACACATTCAAGTAAGTTGCAGCCGCCGGACCATCCCCTAAATTGTAGGATTCGCTTGCTTCCCTGACGTAAGGAGCAGAACGGTCTGCTTCTGAGAAGACGACCACAGATTTGACGCCTAGTCTGTGAAGCGTCCGCATAATGCGGACGACTATAGCGCCTCTGTAAGCGATCAAGACCTTAGTGAACATTGGCTGTCAATTCTGAGTAAAGAGAGTGGAAGATAGAATTCACAGTGGCCTTGAAGAGGTTATGCGTTATGCGACTCCTTACCTTTGTTTTATAGAAGTTACCGCTTATCCAGCCGTGATCAGCATGATCCTTTTGCATGCAACCCTTACCTCAACACACTACTGATAAGCTCTGAAGCAAAAGTGCGCCTAGAGGGTGCTGAGAATCTGAGCTTTGACTACATAAATCAAAGTGGGCCCAGAGAACGGGAAACCATCATGAGAATCTTTGAGAAATTTGAAACGCAAAGCCAATCTGCCGTTTTTATCGGACATTTGAGAGAGGTTGTGGTTTCCTCCGCGGAGCACTCCCGTGACCCAAAGCCCGCCTCCGCTCTTGATAAGTCAATTAGAAGGGAGCGATAAGCGCGGCCCCAGCAGGTCCTACAATCCGCATCATGGAAAAGACGCTTATATATACCTAAAGCGAAGCCTATAGAGATTATTCAAACATGTCTGCTCCATATACAACGACATTAGGTGGGGGGAAGCATTGGTCTTTACGTGTGAGGCGCGGAACTATCGTGAAATTCACAGCTCAGGACGATAACGCCAATGTTGGAGTTGTTTTTTTCAATCCTGAAAACACTCTGGAACGTCTGAACCTTCCTGACTCTTTAAAGTGCCAACATACGGTGAAATTGACTAGAGGCCACTGCCTGTTCAGCGATATGGGTCGCATTTTTGCATCCATAGTTGAGGATGACCTAGGTTGGCATGATGCACTTGGGGGTACGCTGACTCGGAACGATATGATCTCAAAGCAATGGCAAGAAACCACCTTCCAAAAGACATTCAACGGCCGCACGCAAACTGGATATGACAGCTTTATGATTGAGCTACTGAAATGGGGCCTCGATGAGCGTGATTTACCGGGTGTTCTTTCACTATTTTCTAAAGTCGAGGTTGTCGATGGGACGACAGGAGCTCTGGCCTACGCAGTCGACCATTGCCATAAGGGCGACTCGGTAGTTTTGCGGTTTGAGATGGATACATTAATGGTGTTGAATACGTGTCCTCATCCACTCGACCCTGCCACCGAGTATCCGTTCAGGGGAGTGGAGATAACTTTGGCTCCGGCCTCATCATACCCAACTAAGGCCCAAATAATGAGCTCCCCTGAGGCTGCGCGTGGTTTCGAAAACAACCGGCTCTATCATCTTGGGTCTTCCGACGCGGATATCTATTTCCAAAATGTCGTGATTCCCGCAGAGCTAGCTAACAAACAGGGAGAACCGAATGATCAGGCTTTTATCGCCAGGGCTAAGCCGACAAAACTTGTTGAGAGCAATATGGATACCTTGAACGCTATACGTCGTGTGAGCATTGATGCCGGCGACCATCTGATTGCAAAGGTTACTCAAGGACAGACTGTCCGTATCACTGACGTTGAGGGCAATGAGGCAGCCGATACACTGTTTTTCAATGCCTCCGATATCAGCGAACGTTTCAGCTATGCTCACACCATAGCCAAACAGCAAAATCTTTACTTGACCACCGGGACCTCCATTGTCTCGGATCGCGGGAATGAAATGCTACGAATAGTTGCTGATACGTGCTCACGCCATGATTGCGTTGGGGGCGCATGTGCGTCTGAGAGCAACACCGTGCGCTATGGCCTCAATAAACGTGAGATGCACTCGTGCCGCGATAATTGGATGCTAGCCTGTGCTAGATTCCCTGAGTTCGGACTGAGCAAGCGTGACATCACGCACAACATAAACTTCTTCATGAATGTTCCCGCATCTGCATCTGGTGAACTGGCGTTTGCAGATGGAATCTCGGGCCCAGGAAAATATGTGGAGCTTCGAGCCTCTATGGACGTTTACTTACTCATATCGAACTGCCCTCAACTCAACAACCCATGCTCAGGATTCAACCCAACGCCTCTTGAGGTGGCAATCTGGAATTGACCTGGTGAGGTGAATAAGAGCAAACGCATTTTACTGAAGTACATGAAAGTAAAGGTATGATATGACAGCTACAATCAAATTTTAATCACTCTCCGTAATCATCTGCGTTTTGCACAGCTTAGCTCTGGATACAGTCATTTCAGAGGCATGACCATCTCCAGATAACCCCGCGGAAAAAGGCAAAACTAAGCGGTGCATTCTCAAAATCGCAGACATCTTACTAAACACCTTCACATGTGGCGGCTGCACATAAGAGATAAGATAAGCATAGAGATTAGGATGATTCCAGGGACCTCACACCGCGGCGGGATTCCCTGCCCTCAGCCTACGAAGGAAAGAGAGTATATGGAAAGCGGGTTGAAAATTGAAAAACGAGCACACGGCCAATGACAATAGTAGGCAACTTTCCGAGATCTGATGGAGCTAAACATACGTTTGAGAAAGAAGCGTTAGCGAGTGTTGACACTGAGGTTGGTCAGACAGAAGAGGTGACAAGAGAATATTCTCTTTTTTCCGCTTACTCCTTTGCGGTATCAATTAGTGGGCTTTTCTCCACTGTGGGAACCAGCTTTTACTATCCGTTAGCAGCAGGTGGAGGAGCGTGTATTCCATGGGCCTGGTTCGTGTCTGGGTTTGGAAGCCTTTTGGTTGCATTTTCTGTAGCGGAGATCGTGAGTGCCTACCCCACATCAGGAGGTACGTACCATGCCACAGCCCACTTATTTCCTAAGCGAATCGCACTGTTCATGAGCTGGACTGACGGCTGGCTTTCGTTCTTAGGCCAAATCGCCATCACAGCATCGAGCGAGTACGGAGCCGCCGAGATGCTACTCACAGCGGCGTCGATGGGCTCAGATTTTTCATATACGCCGACTTCGAAGCAGTATGTGGGAGTTGTGAGTGCGATTCTTCTATTTCATGGGTTCATAGTGTGCCTCCCTGTGAAGTACGTTGAGAGACTCAATCGCGGGTATACGGTGTTCCACTTTGCGGCATTGATTTCTGGGGCCGTGGCACTTTTGGCGAAAACACGCCCACGCCATGATGCAACGTATGTGTTCACGCACATCGAGGATAATTCGGGGTGGACGCCCACCGGATTCTCATTTTTGTTCGGGTTTTTGAGCGCAGCTTGGTCAATGACGTTATATGATGGTACTGCACACTTAGCAGATTCGCTGCGGCAGCCGGAGCGGACAGCACCTTGGGCGATTTCAGCGGGAATGCTGACCACATATATTCTTGGCTTTCTGTACAACATTGTGCTGTCATTCTGTATGGGGAATCCGCAAGCAATCATCAATGAAACGCTACCGGTAAGCGCAATTTACTACAATTCGCTGGGTCGAGCCGGCGGGATTGTATTTACTGTGTTTATGTTTATTGTGATGAATTTCGTGGGGGTGAGTGTGCTGCAGTCAACGAGCTATTCAATCTGGGCTCAAGCCCATGACGACATGTTTGGCCCTGGGTCGAAGCAGCTGATATGGAGATTTTCGCGCACTGGAACTCCTATATTATCGGTGGCACTTGCGACTTTCCTCTGCATCTGCGTGAACCTTATTGGGCTTGGTAGCACGACTACTATTAATGCGATATTCAACGTGACTGCCATTGCCCTCGATTGGAGCGCAATAATACCGGTAATAGGCAAAGTGTGCTATCCGCAACTGTTCAAGCGAGGCCCGTGGCACCTCGGGCCATTTTCGACGATAATTAACTGTGCAGCGATTGTATGGGTTGCGTTTGTCACTGTGCTGTTTTGTATGCCATACTCGATGCCGGCGACTGCGCTTAACATGAACTACGCGTGCGTTTTCCTGGCCTTTACGGTTGCCGGGTCGAGCTTATGGTGGGTGCTCGGAGCACAGCGAACATACTTGGGCCCTCAGTTTGGCAACTCTGGATTCATTGGGGTGAGAGACGACTCCATTAGGACAGAGTGAACATTGATATTGGTACGTATTTATTCGCCCTTTCGATTACTTGGTACATATTTATTCACCTCATAGGTCGATCGGATTACGTAATGTTTACGCGTACTCAATTTCGACGCTGATGAGATGACCGCAGGCTACATGCAATGACTATATGCTAGCTGGCGCAGGGCAAGTGAGTTTAGCTCCCTGCGCGAGACGCGCAATTAGGAATCATCTCAGATTAACTTATGGAGACAAGTAATTCGGGTAAACTAAGTAATTATTGGGTAATGCTGGCATTTGACAAAAGTGTTTTCACGTTAGTTTTACCTCGATGTCACTAATCATCTGGCCCTGAATAGAACGCTTACTGCGCATCTGTGTCCTCGTCGATTTCAAATTGGGCTTTAGGGATTCCCGAGGTATACGGGTTCGCATCAATCCAATGGACGTGCTGTTTCAGAATGCGGCACATACGACCAAGATTCTCGTCAGACCAATCCAGAGGGACGAAACCGCCATCTAAGGCCCACTCACAGGCTACTTGAGACATCGCTTCGAACATGTGCCGCTCAACATCAATGCTCGCACGTGTCTCATGCTTTATATTGTGTATATCACCAAAGTATCGCGCCTTCTGAAGGGGAGGACACGCGCGCTCTTGCATCTCATATCCCTTTAGCATGCATTTTGGATTAGCTTTCAACTGGTTGGAGTGTAGGGCGAAAAACTTCTCTTCAACATCCTTGCCCTCTTCATATATCGCATAGTCTGTGAGCGGGTCGGGCTGCACGATCGCGTACCCTTCGAAACCGCCACCCTCTCTGCCAGTTCCCAATGTTGCGGGAAGCCTCTGGGTCTGGTAAAAGGGCTCGCCGACCACAGTTGCCGCCGCCGCATACGTATCCTTGTCACCCTCTCCAGGCCCATGCTGTGTGAGCAGTGCGAAATACGCTGCGGACCCAAAGATGTTATAATACGTAGAAAGCAGCAGCGTTCGGAGATGAGTCGACTTTCTCACGAAAATTTGGCCTGACTCGCTGCTCATCCCAGGAATTGCATTCTCTCGGTCTGCCTGCAGCAGAACATCGGAGTCTGGTCCTCTCGCGCGGCCGCCAAGCTCAATACCGGCTATCTCGTAGTAATGTGGGCTCACAAATCGTGCCCAGTAATCTCGAGTTAGAAGCATGCCCTTATCGGCATACAGATCAGAGTCGAAGATATGGTCCAGCTTGTACATAGGAAGCGAGTCAGCATCCATGAAGTATACATCGTCAAACTTCGATGCAAGTAGCGCCAAAGGCTTCAATGCGTACTTGGAACCCAAGCTGGTTAAAATGCCCTCTCCGTATACATCCTCGATAACGCGGCACTCTACATTCAAAGTCTTAAAAAGACCTTTGCAGATTTTGGGTTCGTACTCGCTGTTATCCGCCATAAATACTTCAATCGGAATATCGGGGTCGATGTCGCGAACCCACCTCACGGCGGTGAGGACCATTGGGAAGTATTTTCCGCCCCCAGTCATAACGATGCCGCGACCACTAAATGCGTTTGACGACTTAGCAGCGTTTATCAGCTGCATGGCATCGTGATGGCTCTGCTTCAACTTTGCCGTATCCTCAGGGTCAAGCTGCAAGTACAAAGACATGACAGTGGACGTGACTGGCAGCTCATGCTTAAGGTTCCAATCGGCGCCAATATCGCGATTATATACGCCCAAAGGTGCAATACCTGGATCGCATTTTGCCATTTTGTGCACAATATCAAGTATTTCCTCCATGCCGTCCCAATAAGACGATTCAGTACTCTGGCCGGCAGCGGGCTCGGGAACGTTGACGTCGCTGTGAGTATGGGTGTCTGGGCTACTCTCTGAATGTGGGAGCTCCACATCAACGCGGCCTGCATCGCTGTCAACGCGATCAGAGGAGGCTTGGCCCGCGTGGCTCGCATCTGTGTGGGTTTCCGATCCTGAGAAATGAGGTGCAGACGCGACCGCGGACGCAGCATGAGCTAAAGAAGGCACTGCGCTAGTTGCATCAGGTGTATGCTCGTTGCCAGATTGTGATGCGCCTGGTAGGATTGCGTTGTAGCCCTCGCGTCCAGCTAGCGGGTGAAAGTAGAAATGGTAGTATAGCCATAAAAGAGCCAGTCCTATAGTGATGGCTATAACCCGTCGTCGAGCCACGCGATTCATTCAACTTGGTGTGTCAGTCAAATTCGATGAGCACCGAACTAGACTTCGCAAAACCTGTCCCAGCTCGTAACGGCTACCCATGCCCAAATCCATGCAGTCGAAATAGCCCGACGACTAAGTATAAACCTTTGTACTTCATAAACTGCACCTGAGCACTCCAGTACTGAGCTCTCAAAGTCTTTAGACACGCACGAAATCTTTTGACATCTACTACACAGGTATAATATGTAAAATCATTTGCATTTAATGTTAAGACCTTGCCCTGACATCTGATTTTCAATTAATAAGTTAGGTTCCTGCATTCGAAGCGAGATGGCCGAGGAAGCAGGGGGTCTGCAAATGACACACTTGAGCTAGCTATCTCATCAAGTCAGACATGGCCTACTTTTCATTGAGCTAAGTGCGTGAGTGCCCCTCGTGCAACTGCACAGGGAAGTAACCACTTTGGCGTTTCTGATCTGCTGCGCGTTTCTGATCAGCGCTCTACGCCATGCATTCACCCTTGCCCCAAAAGGATTCAAAACAGGATTGCTACAGCCAATATGCATCCTGCTACCTTCCTTTATCAGTCGGGTAGGACATTTTCAGCCAGCGCTCGAGTTCCTAGCTTTGAAAGGCCTTCAAAATCCACCGTGGATTAGCCAAAGCGACGTAGTATAGCCATAAATTAAACCCTAAACAACTGGCTCGCGGCGCGTCCCGAGATTGCCGCCGTGCCTTTTAATTCAGGGGCTGTTGTGCTCAGGGGTTGTTGTGCTCACGTGCTATACGATTTCATTCATATATGGGTTTGACGCTGCTACTGCTGTCCTGCAAACAGGTATGGCACCTCTGCGGATGCCCCATTCTGCGCTTTACTAACTCGAAGGTGGACATTCGCTGGGCCAATGCGATTGCCCTTATTTTCAGAATTGGTGGTAATGTGACCATGGAATAGGGTCACTTAGATGCCAGGCTCTGGTCGATGAGCCGTATCGTGGGAAAATAAGCCTTAATGCTGTTGTCTTCGGAAAAAGGGAACGAACGCAAAGTAAAAGCAACTAGAAACCCTTAGATTGATGATCCGCGCAGAGATCGATGCTTTATTCAGTGCGTTGATCACTGCAGCTCGTAAAAAACAACGATTTATCAGGTGATAAAGAAGAGCACGCCTTGGCGCTTGCATTATCGCCCTAACATGTAACTGAATAAATTTCAGAAGCTACATACGATCGCCCAATGGCCAGAGAGAGAGCCCATGTTCAAATAACGCTCTGATTAGTGAAGGTGTTTTCATGGCTACGAAGGGCAATACGTGTAACCTGTCTTTTCATACAGCAACAAGCCCCGCCTGCTTCGCGCATCCGCGAGGCACAGAAGACGAAGTTAGGAGGGCATATATATAAAGCGATAGTAGACTCAACCAAGCAATTGGTGTAGAGAGATTCAGTATCATGCCCTCCCGACCATCAAATAACGTCTAGCGGAGCGTTAAACGATAAAATCTGGCCAAGGAGAGTCGGCAGTACCTTCAATCGGATCATGGTAAGGCTTCCTTTTTTCTGATTAGCTTTCCATGGAAGTTGCACAACCATACTAAGTAGTCCGCTGTGGTCACATGAAATACATCGGTGCTGCGACAACTAGTGTAAATCAAGATTGATTATTGAACCATAGCGGTCATTTACCGCACTCTCGTGGCCCTTGAATACGTCTCGCAGCGTCGTGACCCTGCCTATATGGTCCGTCCTTCTAAGCAAGCGAAGAAGTATAAATAGAAAGCTCAATCAAACGCCGACTAGCGACATTGCTTACGAGGAACGTAGATTCGAGAAGAGGCTGCTTTGCAATGTATTCTGTCTGCTTGCTGGAGGAACGCTCGTATCGCTGGTGACGAACTACATGCCCCGTTTCACGTGATATAATATCATGGGCCATCTCCTACTTACGTGACCCCATAGCTAGCGAGAGACGGATAATGCATAATCGCATCAGCGGTCGTAATGCTAGACGTTGGACGGCACCAATCGCTCCGAAAGCTTTTGACCGTTGTGACCCAACGAGAAATCTCATCCTAGTGGATCGCCACCGTATTCTTGTGGATGGTATGCACACGCTATGGCCCGTGACATGCATGCTTAGCAACGTTGCATTTAGTGTGACTTTGCACTGAATGCATATACTTACCTCCGCTGCGCCTCTGCTTTACATCAGATCTCCAGGGAATAGAGCAACTCCCGATACTTCGGCGCCCTCAGTGTATGAGTTCCTAACTTGAAACCTCTAATGGAATTACAAGCCGTCTGAAAATCGCTGTGTCATGCATTCAATGTGCCAGTAGCGCCTATGCCATCTCATATCTTGATCTCCAGGCCATGGAATAGGGTTTCAAGTATGCTGAACTAATCTTGCATGCTCGCTACACGGCCTCAGTCAGGTAACGACCTCGCATGGGGGCGTGCTCAGCTATATAAACTCTGCACCGAGATAAATTGTAGCCTAAGTCGAGTAGTATCACTTGAATATCAAATGCCTACTAGGTTTGGAGCAGAGTCCACCACGGATGAGGTATTGGCCGGGGTCAACCTCGCTGGCAAGCGCGTGCTTGTGACCGGCGTTTCTGCCGGCCTCGGAGTCGAGACCGCACGAGTCCTTGTTGCTCATGGCGCAGACGTTGTCGGCGCTGCTCGTGACTTGAAGAAAGCTCGCGGTGCCACCGCTGGCATCAAGCCTCGTGGGGATGGTGTTGGATCATTTGAGCTTGTGGAGCTTGACCTTGCCTCCTTGAAGAGCGCTCGGGCTGCTGCAGACAACCTCAAGGCTGAGGGAAAGCCGTTTGATGTCGTTATCGCAAATGCTGGTGTGATGGCTACTCCCAAGAGTTTTACATCAGATGGTTTCGAAACTCAGTTTGGCACGAACCACCTCGGGCATTTTGTCTTCGTGAACCGTATCGCTTCGCTAATTCGCCCTGGTGGGCGCTTGGTTAATCTGTCGTCCGCAGGCCATCACTTCTCTGATGTAGACCTAGAGGACCCCAACTTTGAGCATACTGAGTATGCCCCGTTTGTGGCCTATGGTCGATCCAAAACGGCAAACATCTTGTTTGCTGTTGAATTTGACCGCAGGCACCGCGACAGTGGTATCCGCGCAACTGCCCTTCACCCCGGTGGCATACTTACTGAGTTGCCCCGTCACTTGAAACCGGGTGAGCTTGAGGCCTTGAGGGAAAATGTCAATGCTCAGCGTCCCGAGGGCACACCTGAGTTCAAGTTCAAGTCAATTCCTCAGGGTGCGGCTACTACCGTGTGGGCCGGCTTCGTTGCTCCTGCTAGCGATATCGGCGCGCTCTATTGCGAGGACTGCCATGTGGCTAAGGTAACTGAGGGCGATGCACTTAGTGACGGTGTGAGGCCTTATGCGGTTGACCCTGATCGGGCGAAGGCACTGTGGGCCAAAAGCGAGGAATTAGTCGGTGAAAAGTTTTGAAACGATCCCATTCTAGGCTTCTATAGTTGATTAAGATAGTGTTATGAGCACACCGCCTCGCCGATAAAGATCAATTAAGGCCACCAGTGTTAGTGTGACGCTATTGCTGCCGAGCCATGTGATACATTTGCATAGCCCAATCCGGTAAAGCTCGTGGATGAGAGCTCTATATGGGCTTGCTTTGACGCAAACACGAAGATTTTTACATCACAATTCGCGTTCCAAGGCCCTCCCAAGTAGGAACCAATCTTAGCGAGCACGGAGAACTGTCCCTCTATTCAATTGGTTTCATAGATATCATGTTATCTGTATAGTGAAGAACCTCTCAGCCTCCAAGCAGTATAGGATGTGACGAGCATGCTCAAAAATTTAGGCGCAACAAACTCCTCCAAAGAGCAGATGCACCAGTGAAATTGTGTCCACATACTCAGTCTTAATTTGGCCACTAAAACTAGTTTTCGGGCGCTCGCTCTAACTCGAAGCACCGTCTCGCCGTTACTCTGCAGAGGCATTATTGGAGTTTAGGGTTCTCTTCTTCCTTGGCTCTCTCCCTCTTGCAGCCGATCTTGATCATCGGCACGTGCCCGATCGCGATAAAAGGGTCCACGGGGTGCACGACACGCGGAAGGACACAATGGTACTGGGTTTACTCACAGCTTTGATTGCCGCTTGCAGAGCGGTATCGGCTAATTATGACGCAAGATCTGCGGTCCCCAGTGTTGATGTTGCTGCCGACCGAGGGCCGCAGATTTTCAATTCGATTTTTGACGCAACACGACTATACGGATCCTATATGCACCAGAACGGGATGTCGTTCTTCGTGGCAACCGTGCCCCGAGGCGTGCTTATACACCATGGAAGCAGCCGAAACTCCACGCCGACAACGCTCGACTGGATGGCGTTCGAGATTGAGTTCTCTGAATACTTCTCAGTGCCTGAGAAGCCATTTCAGATCTTTGATGGCACATCTACGAACGATGCCAGGACAGAGCAAGTAATTATTGGCTCTGGTGGCCATATACTCCCATTGGAAGAGGAACATCATGGTTGGCTACACACTTATCGAACAACTCGCCCTTTGAGATTTCTCTATTTGGACGGAATGAGTGGGAATAAGGAGGATACTGGGGTTCTTGACTCTCAAGACTACATTTTACGGGCCACTTTCTCTGCCGAGCCCACAAAAACAGATTCATTCAAACGGCCAGCACCCTCGGATGGACCTCCTACTGTGCCTGGGGAGTTTGAGCGCGCGCAGGATATCTGTGATCTATGTGATGAATGGCAGTTGCAGGGTGCCTTACGGCCGCATAACCCCGGTATTGAGGTCATCAAATGCAACTTCACAGATGGACTTGTTCAAGTGCAGTCGTTACAACGAAAAGACCCCGAGCCTGCTCAGGGCTTTTCATCCCTTTCGGCTGTCGAACTGGACCACAGGAGAGTGATGTCGATCGACATACCATATAACTACGAGTATGGGTTCCGAGACGCGGGCTCAAGCCGTGTGCTGGTGGACTATTCTAGTATGGTTTCCGCTTACTTCTTTCCAGTCAACTTGACCAATCCTGTTTGGGACCCTCATGGCCGCAATCTTCCCCGACTTATCAATACCAAAGAAGAGGAACGTCTCGCTATCAAGAGCTTCCTTTCGAGGACGTTCAGTAACCTACCTGAATCTGATAGACCAGCGTCCTTGTCGTCCGTGAGCTGGCGCGATATCACTGACCTTGTAGTGAGGCGGTACGCCCCGAGCATCACATCGATGGCAAACGCTTCAGAGGCGACTGAGATTACCGATCTAATTAGGGATGTCGAATTCCTAATTAACGTATTTCTAGACTACTCGGTGGCGGACCCAGCAGTTCGGAATTTAGAAGCTCGTGAACGTTGCTCGTCATTTTATTTGGTAACCAAGGAAGTTGAGACAGAGTCCGATCAGCTAATTTACGCTGCGCTCAAGGCCACAAACAATCAGATCTGCACGGCTTTCTTCGACCTTTACGATCTTCTCCAGAGCTCGGAAACGAGCTTTGATGTGGTGAGCACCACCAGGCGTTCGATGCAGCAGCTTATAGCGTACCTGGACTGGAGTGTATTTGAGGACAATTGGAAGAATGTGACGTAAAAACCTGGTTCAATGAATGTATATGTCTATTAACGGTGATCTGCTCATTTCACGGCCGCTCCAACCATGCTGCTGATGACGGTGCAGCGGTTGCTGCGTACATAATGTTTGTCATGTAACGGAGGCAGATCGCAGGTAGCACGTGGTCTCGCTCAACGCCGCTAATATGTAAAAAAGGCCTGGAAATAAGTAAAGTTGGACTGGAGGCTGGTTTGTAGTAGATAATTCGAAGAGCGGCATGCAGAATCCAGCTTAAAGATACGCTCCCGATCTGCGCCCTTCTTGCGAGCACGGCTAACAACTCGAGCTCAGATTACCCATTCTGAGCAACGTGACTGGTATACGCCGAACCAGCAACGCCGACTTTATAGCAGCGGCTTGGAGGCGTGGAGGAGCGGAGAGAGAAGAGTTCCTCGGCGGACCATCACGGTCTACCGCCCATCAAGCTCTATATTCAATCGGTCTGCCTTAAGCTCTTATATTCTTCCGCATCACACAGACAGCCTGGCAAACTAGCAGATAGCGCGCCTTTCTAATCACCTACCCCTACCTGACAATGTCACACACCCCAGTGAACGGCCCGGGTACCGTAGGGGTCCAAGGCTCGGGTCTAGCCGGGGTACTTAAGATTGGTAAAATCTAGGCGACTCTTCTTGCCAGTGGGTGGACAGCATGTCAGCTAAAAAAGTACCCGTGGTCGACATTTCGGGGCTGTATTCGACCGACTTTCAAGATAGGAAAGCCGCCGCTGACCAGATTGGAGCAGCTGTTCACGATGTCGGTTTTTTCTATGTGTCTGGGCACGGCGTGAGCGAAGAAATACAGCAGGACATGTTTGCTGCCGCTAAAGAGTTTTTCGCCCTCGACGAGCATACCAAGATGAAGTATTACATCGGAAACTCTTACAGTCATAAAGGATATGTGCCCCCAGGGTCGATTGATGTGAAGGGCGCTCCCACCAACGACTATGAAGCCTACGACTTCGGCCTCGAGCTGGACGAGAGCCACCCATTGGTGCAGAAACCAACGCCATTTTACGGCCATAACCAGTGGCCACGCGAGCTGCCCGGCTTCAAAGAGAAGGTTATGAAGTACCACACGGCAGTTGAGGACCTGTCGTTCCGGCTGCTCCGCGCGTTTGCGCTGGTGATGGGCCTGCCCGAGCATGAGCTGGACCAGTATTTCGACGACCCAATGGAGCCGACGCGGATGATTCGGTACCCCGTAGCCACCGAGCCCGAGCTCATGATTGGCAGCCATGAGGACCCCGAGGCAATCACCGTGCTGCTATCGAATGAGCCCGGCCTGGAGATCGAGTATCATGAAAACGAATGGATAGATGTTCCGCCGGTGCCGGGAACGTTCATTGTGAACATAGGGCAAGTCATTGAATATATGAGCAACGGGCTCATCAAGGCGCGCAAGCACCATGTGCGCCAGGTGTCGCGCGAGCGTATCTCCTTTCCTTTCTTCCTCAGCCCCAACTACGCCGTTCGCATGGCTCCAATCCCGCAGTTCGAACACAAAGGCCCGCTCGACGACGTGTACAAAGACGTCAAGTCTGGCGACGTTCTGTGGGCGGCAATGATGCAGGCGTACAGTTACACGGTCGAAAGGGTGAATCGTGGCGAGACCAAGCTGCCCGAGGGCGTGCGCATCTACCGGCAGGAATGGCTGCCCGAGGCGCCACAGACATGAGGCTGCGCCGGCCATCGCCGAACGGCCGCCGGCTATCGATACCCGCGAGGTACCCCACAAATCGGCCCACACGTCAGCGAACGGTTAAGAGGGCTGGGTTTGCGAACCTTTGCGCGTCGCGCGCTGGTTCCCAACCCGCAGATTATATGAATAGCATAAGTACCAATTTGAAGCACATAGCAACTGAACGGTCGAGCGGGCCCGAGCAAACGGCGGCTAAAGCAGCCGAAGCCGCGGTATGCTGGTTTCGGCGCTCGAGCAATTAAGATTGGGCGGCATGCCCACGCCTGCATCACAGGCCAATTACATTCCACTTCGGGCTTATGCATGCACGCCCGGCAAGTTGACCTTAGCCGACCTATAGCCGGTCTTATCGATAGCCGATAGTCCAGTAAAAGTAGTTCCTGATCAATTTCTCAATCCATTCAAGTTTTCAGAACGAGCAAAATCATATCTAGGCTGTCATTGTTGCGTATGGCGGCTTGAATACCCCGCTTTCAAGCGAGCATCTCACGCCATGCCCTAGCCCCGCATCGGGGACTGCCCCTCGATAGGTTCGAGGTTGGGGCGGGGAGCGCCGCCAGGGTGCACGGCCATCCTCTCTGAGTGGTCCAGAGTGCTGCCAACCGCTCATAACGAGGGTTTGAAGACGGTATAACCGGATCGGCGCCCGCATATCAATTGCCGGACGGTTGCGTTCGCGCGGATATAAAAGGTGCCAATGATGCGTGGATGAGTTCCATACTAAATCGTATTAACAATGCTTCGTGCCGCCACACTTCGAACTGTGACAGAGGCCAGTCGTAGGCCTTTCTCAAGCACTGCCGCCAACAGCCACAAGGTTGTTGCGGTCCTTTACCCCGGCGGCGAGTTCGCTAAGCGCCAGCCTCGGATGCTTGGTTCGGTTGAGAACGAACTGGGCCTACGCGAGTGGATTGAGAGCAAGGGCCACACGCTGGTGGTCACCTCCGACAAGGAGGGCCCTAACAGCGTGTTTGAGAAAGAGCTTGTGGATGCCGACATTATTATCACCACCCCGTTCCACCCCGGCTACATGACCCCCGAGCGGTTTGCAAAGGCCAAGAACCTGAAGTACTGCATCACTGCCGGCGTGGGCAGTGACCACATCAACCTCGACTCTGCCAACGAGCGCAAGGTCGGCGTGTACGAGGTCACCGGCTCGAACACAACGTCAGTGGCCGAGCACGCTGTCATGACGATGCTCAACCTTGTGCGCAACTTCGTTCCCGCCCACAACCAGTACACTCAGGGCCGCTGGGACGTGGCGGAGGTCGTCATGAACTCGTACGATATTCAGGACAAGGTCGTTGGCACCGTTGGCATTGGTCGAATCGGCCGGCTCATTTTCGAGCGCCTGAAGCCGTTTGGAATCAAGGAGGGTCTCTACTACGACTACCACAAGCTTGACAGCGCTGAAGAGGAGAGGCTCGGCGTGGCCCGCGTTGAAAGCCTCGAGGACATGGTCTCGCGGTGCGACATTGTAACCATCAACGCCCCGCTTTACGACGGCACGCTGCACCTGTTCGGCAAGGAGCTGATCAGCAAGATGAAGAAGGGCTCGTGGCTCGTCAACACGGCGCGCGGCGCCGAGACCGTGCCTCAAGATGTTGCGGACGCGCTGGCCAGCGGACATCTCAACGGCTACGGTGGCGACGTGTCCTATGTGCAGCCTCCCCCCAAGGATTACCCGTGGTTCCACATGAAGAACACCTGGAATCCCGACCTTGGCGGCGGCAATGCGATGACTCCCCACATCTCGGGCACGTCGCTCGATGCCCAGCAGCGCTATGCGCACGGCACGAAGGAGATTCTTCAAAACATCTGGGACAACAAGCCTCAGGAGCCCGTCAACGTGATTGTCGAGAACGGCGAATACGTCTCACCGGCCTACGGCGAGCAGCACAAAAAGTAGGCCCGGCCACTCGGCCAGCCTGTATTGGCCACATCCCCGGTACACCTAAGCATTATGAGTATCTATGACCTAACTTT
Organism: Entelexis gropengiesseri; assembly: GCA_030579755.1. Taxonomy (NCBI): domain Eukaryota; kingdom Fungi; phylum Ascomycota; class Dipodascomycetes; order Dipodascales; family Trichomonascaceae; genus Entelexis; species Entelexis gropengiesseri. The sequence goes on along the minus strand of JAKTRO010000078.1, from coordinate 9,275 downwards.
TCGACTTTCAGGCTGTACGCAGCAGATGAATATTGACGACGCTGAGAGGCTACATTGCTACTCGCCATATGCGGCCGGCGCACTGCAAACTGCACGTACAAACCGAGATTAAAGCATATCTATATACGGAACTATTACTGGGGTTTAGATGAAAGACTGAGCTCGTTGCGTCACCTGAACCCTGCGGAAATACGTCCAGCTCGCGATGAAAATGATCAAAACAACAAATAAAATGACACCCACGATTCCGAAGAACCAGCCTAGTCCGGTAGAGCTTCCGCCCGGAACGGGGACGTTCATTCCCCATGCTCCAAAAACTAGGTTGATCGGAATAAGTACCGTGCCAATGATCGTCACTTTGCCCAACAGCGTTGTCATCCGCGTGTTAGAGTTCACGTACTCGACCTGAAGAATCCCCATGAAGCTATTGTGACTGCGGCTCAGAATCCCCTCGTACGACAGCAGGTTCTCCTTCATTGTGTCAAGACGGTTGCGAATGTCACCAAGGTAAAGAGCGATCTCATCGCTGACGACCCCGTTGCTCAGCTTTTCGGCGCTCTTGATGAAGCCGCGAATAACATCGGTCTTTCCGTAGAGCAGCCGAACCAGGTTCATCGTCTTCTGGCGCGCATGGCCCAGCTTACCCAGCAGGTGCGCGATCTCCGACGTGCCGTTGTCCACGAAAACGGCGTGCTCGACGTAGGCGGCCTCGCTCTCAATGCTATCCATGACCGGGGCAAACGAGTCCGTGATGTCGTCGAGCAGCGCATAGCAAATCCACACCGGTGAAACCTTCACCCAGTCGCGGAGCTGTCTCATGCGCGTTCTGATGCGCCGGCAATGCTCCACGTCGGGACCGGAGTGAAATGAGAGCACGCCGCCCCGGAATACCGTGAGGTAGAAGCGAACTGGCTCGAGGTCGCCACTCTCGGGGTCCGTGTAGAATGTCTTGTAGGCAACGAACGCGTAGTTGTTAAACATCTCAAACTTCTCGAGCGAGTCCTGCGTCAGCAAGTCCTCGGTGGTAAGAGGGTGGATGTCGAAAGTGCGCGCCAATGCTTGGATCTCCTGAGTGGTAGCATTGTGGCAGTCAAGCCACCAGATTCCGCTGCTACCGTCGAGCAACGACGACCACGAGCGGTTCCCACGGATTAGCGCCGACAGGCTCGATGATTCTACAGTCTCGTCCATCACGCCTGTAACCAAGTGGAAACGGATCGGCAGCGCTGTGGGCTCCTGCGAGCTGTCAGCGAATCCCGCGCCGGAGGAACGGAGCGCATCGAGCTCCTGCAGACGCAGATTGGGACGCTCTTTGAGGATGTGCTGGTCCATAGGAAACCGCACATCCTCCTCAAGCTTACTGCCCGCATCGTCGGGGATGCTGAGCACACTGCTTACTTCGATTCCAGACTGGTTTGATGAGCTGGGCTGCGCGAAACTGTTTCGGCGGGAGCGGACTTTGCTGTCGACGCTCACCGAGGCGGTGTACTTCTCAGAGGGCATTGTGATCTGTGTTTAGTTTACCGCGGCCATTCAAGCAGCACAACGAATTGCATGTATCGGTAATCACCTCGGCGACAGTATTTCGTCTATATATATTTTTCGGAAGTCGAAACCGGCGCGTCCCCTTGCCCCTACAGGTCAGCGTTCACATGCTGGCCGCCCGATCAACTCCGACATGCGTCAGGTTCCAAAAGTGAGGGCTTTTTAATCCAACCGTGCGAGTACCCACTGTCACCGATATGCATCCTAGCAGGGCTGAGCGAATTCACGAATTCAGTGTTCGAGGAGCCTTTTACAATGTATTAAAGAGTATGTAGTTCATTCCGCTTTTGGCTTTTGCTATTATCGGCGCCAGGTTTCCAAGAGCAGCGCAGCTGCCAGCACCGTGCCTACTTGAAGATCCCGGCTATTCTGCAAGCCTGGGCGTCGGACTCGAGTCCCTTTCCCTCATTCGCTACACGGACCATTCAGGGCAGGCGCAACAGCCCAGTACTTATGCATGTGAACTGTTTGTCTCTGGCTCCCCGGAGCAATTGGTGAGTTTCGTGCCGTTTCATTTGGATGGTTGCGAGCTCATAGGGCCAGGGTTAGATCTAACAGGGCATAAAATATGCAATGCTCGTCCACACCTGCATGGCCCCAGCCCCCTCTGCGGTCACCTCCCGACACGGGGCGGAGCCATAATATTTCACTTGAAATACAAGTCCCTACCTTGGCTCCAGTTGGGCACATACCAGGTCAGCCAGACATGATCAACCGGAGCCAAAATGAAGTCGTTCACGCTCTACTCTGCAGCGCTTAAGCAGCAAGTCACTGGGACAGACATTGCGTCGATTGCCGCGCAGGTCGGATCCTTGAGTGCAATGTTCAATGAAAAGAACGGAGCGTGGTGGCTACATGGCAATAATCCCAGCACGGATGAGGTGCGTGCGCTTTCGCGCGCATTGGCGCTGCACGCGGCCACTGTCGACGAAATTCTCTTTGAGAGTTTGACGGACAAATTCGAGGAGTTTGACTCGTACATTTTCTCGGTGTTTCGGCTAACCGACAAGGCCAAGCTGTGTGTCGTCACTACCGCCTATGGTGTTCTCACTATTCACCTTGGCACCACTACTTTTGAGGAACTGCACCCGCGACTCGATGTGCTCCGCGACCTGCTGAAAGTCCCGGAGGTCACACCGCGCGCTATCACGTATGCACTTCTCGACGTTGCGACCGACTCATTCATGCCGGAAATTGTGAAGATCGGGAAAGAGGCGAGTGTGATTGAGAAGGCGCTGTTTCAACACGACGGGCAGTCCGACACGCACGAGCTCCTGCTGCGCATGTGCAAGGCACGCGAGGCATGTGTTGAGCTGATGAACCTGTTTCAGGGAAAGTCGTCACTTCTTCGCGCCATGATTGGCTACCATCAACGAGTGGGTAGTGATACCGACGACAGCATGCGGCTGCTAGTATCGGCCTCGGGTCATCTTTCGAGCATGCTAGAAAATGTACTGTCTGACGAGGCGGTGCTGGCCCGCAGCTTTGTGAACTACATAAGTATCATGCGAGTGAAAATGGTGCACTCCAACAGCAGCATGGAACAGATTGCGGGCGCGGTGGCTTTGATTGGGCTTGTTCTGCTGCCGTCGCATCTTGTCACCAGCGCATGGGCGATGAACGTGCCGGTTCCGGGACAGAACAAGGACGGTGAGTTCTGGTTCTGGGGCGTGATTGGTGTGATGAGCGCAGTTGTGCTAGGATGCGGTGTACTGGGCCTTTGGTACTACAGGCACGCAGTCAGCGGCGCGCAGGTCAAGCCAATGGTTCGGCATGAGCCCGCCCGTGGTGAGAAGCTCGTGCCCTCCACATCCACCAAATCTAAGCGTGCCACGATCTAACTGGCAAGGCTTCACACGCTCTACTCCTTAAACGATTATCATTCAACGAATTACCAAATGTACTGCTTGGCGTCGTGAAACTTGTTGGTGGCCTCGCCATCCGTGAGCACCATATCTGTGCAGAGAAATAGCTCCCGGAAAAAGGAGGTCGCTATAGAAAGCTGACGTGCCCTCCATACCATACATATTTCAAACACCTACGTTTCGCACGTATTTTCCAGACGTTCTTTTCTCAATTGGCCTCAGGGCTATTTTTATAATATTGCGCAAGATCTTTCTATCTAAGCTCTATTTACCCGCTACTCTCGAGACTCACACGCACACACACACATACCTCGGTTCAGGCGAAGTAGGGTCCTCGGCTAAAAACAATGACAGCCTTCTTTGCCATTAACTCCTTTAATCAGCTTGGTTCGATGCATTCAAAGCGCCATGGTCATATTAATGCGAGCTCGAAATAGACTCTCTCATCCGGAAAATATGGGCAAGGGGTCCCGAGTAGTGGGGTACTGGATGGTTATGCATATACGCAGGGCGAGAGTACCCTGCATAACCTTAACCATGCGCGTTTAATAGCGACCCCACGGTGACTCAGTGAGCGCGGAGCATCGGGTGAAAAATGCGGCCAGGGCTTCATTAAAGCATAGAGCATTAATTCTCTTCATACACACATACCACCGAGACTAGTCAATGGGTTAAAATGACGGGCCTTGGTCACAAAGTAATTGCCGGAGTCGACATCTCTCAGCTGATTCCCGAAACAGATCCCACTACCGGCGCAGACGACCCTCACAACGCCGTGGAGTCCTCATACTCTTACTCTGGTGGTCGTGCTGAATCAAATGGGTCTGCTAGATCTGCCGAACTGAGCTATGCGCGCTATGCTTTTGTCGACGCAGATAATGGCTGCGCTCCGCTGGCCACCGACAGCATGGGAAAGGTGCTGCAGCGGTTCGCCGAGAGCATCAAGGAAGGCCTCAGTTCCACCAATTTCTGGCTGGACTGCCAGGCTCCTGAGCTCGACGACGTAATTGAGTTCTGCAAGACAGCTATGGGAGGCCTGCACCCGCTGACGCTCGATCTGCTTGCTCACCCGCAGCGTCATGGCTCGCTGCAGCAGGTTGGTAGCTACTTGTTTGTGTCGTTTGGCATGGAGTATGCTGCCATTGTGTCGAGGCGCGGCGTGGTCTCGATTTCGCGCGGCACCAGTATACTGCGTGGCCCGATTCTGCAGCTGCTACAGGAGGACCGGCTCCAGTTCAATCCAAGCTGGATCTGCTACGCTGTTGTAGCCCAAATCACTCAGACGCTGCTTCCAGTTGCGCGCCGTCTTGACCTTGACACCGCGTGGGTCAATGAGCACGTCTATGTTGCGTTCGACGATGCCGACGGGAAGTCTGTGCTGGACCGGCTTGCAAGCACGCGCCACTTGACGGTAAACCAGCTCACGCTGTTGCGGAGCTGGATCGAGATAGTGGAGTCGCTCAGCCTGCGCCAGGAGAATGGCAGCAGCGAGCTCGCGCAGCTGTACGGCGCGCAGCGTGACAGCCTGAGCACTATGAAGTGCCGCCTTGAGGCTCACGAGAGCCTACTAGGGAACACGCACCGCAACTGGATGGCAGTTACGCAGATGAACTCCGAGAAGACAAAGACCAAGATTTTGGTGGTTGTTGGGCAGTTCCTGGCGCTCGCAACGGTGTTTGTGCCGATGCTCACGGTTTTCACCGCGGCCCACATGAACCTTGAGGGTCCTGGAATGGACTCGAAGGATACTAAATCGCTTGCGTGGTGGGGTGTGATCGTCGGTCTTGTGGTCGCCTTCATGGTTCTTACGGTGTCGGCCTCGTACGCATTCTTCCGCCGCATTATGCGCCGCCCGCCGCCGTCCCTGGCCGGAAGGTGAATCCTTGCCGATAGTTGAATCCTTGCCGAGACGTAAATTCCTGATCTGCGCCAGAGGCTTAAGATACTTGAAATGTTATTATAACAGCTGATACTACATTGTCGCACTACATTGTCACAGAATTATTAGAATTAGTCGCTCCGCTGATATCCACAATGGCCACCAATGCTGGGGCCGGCAAGACTCTCTATCTGGAACAGTCTAGAGCAGTCCTTTGGCCTCTTCGAGACAGCTGATGCAGTATCCTCTGATTTCATGGAACACCGTGGAGTTCAGCTTTGCGAGCTGCGGCCGCACGTGCGAGCAAGTTGTTGCCTCGCTGACCAGCCACTTGCGGTACTCGTGGTGGAGCTGCACGCGCTCGTTGGTATTGAGCAAGCGCAGCTGCGACACGAGGTCGGTTCTCCGCAGGGCATAGTTTTGGCGGACCTCGGCGATGCGGTGCAACGTGGTCGACACAGTGGGCTCGTACTCGTAGAGCCCGTCGAACTCGTCGGACCACGCGAGCTTTGCAATCTGCGCGAACTTGTCCGAGCAGAGCGTAGCGGTGTCGTTGCCCGAGCTAATTTCGAGCGCGCTGTGATCGCCGAGGTTGCGCCACATGATGCCGGCCGCAATTGCGTCATTGAGGTCCTGGGTGTAGATTGCGCGCCGGAACGTTGTGCCCTTTTCTGGCAGGACAGTGGTGCTCTCAATCAAGCGGTTGAGGTCCTTATTTTGCAGGTGAGCCGACCAGTAGGCCACTGACGACTTACGGTACAGCGCTGTGTTCAGCACCAGCGACAAAAACGCGGTAAGCAGCAGCATCAGCAGCGGCGACGAAAGGGTGAACACCCAGAACACAAGCGAGCGAATGATCCACCGCAGCGAGCGCAGGCCCATTGCCAGCGGCAGCCTCGTCATCAGGCTTGCGAACGAGCGCGCGCTCACGCGCGTGACGGTCTGCTCTAGCTGGCGGCTCTCCTTGCCCTCGAGCACGCGGGTGGCGCGGGTGGAGCCGAAGACGTGCAGCGCCTCCTTGACGGTCGACACCTTTGACGCGGCCTGGCGGGTGCGGAGCATGACCGTGCGGATGGCGAGCTTGGCAAACTCGTCGATGGTGTGGTCCGAGGTCTCGCGGCTGTTGTTGGTCTTGGTCCACACGGTTTTGTTCCAGATCTGGATGTTGCAGCCCTGGATTGTTGAGTAGATGCAGTACTTGAACACGAAGTAGAACTGCTCGCCGTGCGGCATTTCGAACGCGGAGCGGCGCTCGGTGACGACGATGAAGTTCGGGTCCTTCTGCTCGATCCGCTGGTAGTTGTACATCTCTTCGAGAGAGGAGTTGTCGGCCGATCCCGGAATTGTGGCGCGCTGGACGACCTTGCGCTCGATGTAGCGGCCACGGCGGTACCACGGGCCTGCCTGCGATCGGCCGCTGATCACCCCGGTGAAGTCGCCAGTGAACACCTCGGAGCGGGACCCGAACATTGTCAGGAACAGGGCCTCGGCCGGGATTGGGAATGCGTCCTCGGTGACCTTGGTTTGCATCCCCTTGCCGATCTGGAGCGCTTCCTCTTCGCCGCGGTGGTTGTCGGAGCCAACGGCCTTGGCTAGCAGGTAGCCGGCAAGGCCCTCAGAGGCGGACGTGCTTCCGGGGCTGATGAACTGGGCCTGTTTTTCGGACTCCTCCTTGCGGAGGGCCTCGGAGTACTCGAGGTTGACCAGCGCGAGGTGCTCGAATACCTCGTTGCTGTTCATTGGGTGCCGGCTGCGGACGTTCTCGATGACGACGGTGAACTTGCGCTTTGCGAGGGTTCCAGCATCGACGTAGAGTCTGAGCGCGATGGTGCGCGAGTCGCCGCCGCCGTCGGTCTGGATGGCGATGAGGAAGTCGCTGAAGTCGACGCCGTGCCTGGTCTCGATATCAACCACGCGGCTGAGGTCGATAGCCTGGACGCTCACGAGCCCGCGCCACGTCGCGTAGAGGATGATGACGCGGCCTGTGACGTAGAGGCGCACGGGGATCTCGCGCTTGTGGAGGCTGATGGTGCCGCGCAGCACGAACTGAAGGAGGTCGTCTTCGTGGACCTGCTGCTCGATCGGGAGCTGGCCTGCAATGGCGCGCATGTCGCAGTCCTGGACGATGAGGCGCCGCGGGTAGTTATCCGGGTAGCGCGGGAAGTCGTAGACGTACTTGACGTCAGTTGTAGGGTAGAGCCAGTTCATCACCCCCCAGAAGTTGCCCGTGACGGCATTAGGGACTCCGTGCGGCCTGTAGAACCAGTTTGCAATCAGCGCCGGGTCGGTGGTGGCCGTGGGCACCGGCTTGACCGACGGCACGGTGTATGCCGGGGTTGTTGCGCCGTCGGACGTGAGGGTGTAGTCTGCGCGCATCCAGTCGTGCTTTTTGGTGTCGACGGTGACGTCCTTAATGCGCTGGGCGATGGCGCCGCCGCCGGGGGTCTTGCCCGCAGCGTCGACGGACTCTGGCGAGGCAAACATCGGGCTCCACGGCGCGATGACGTGGGGAATGTCCTTGTGCTCGTCGTGGGAGCGCCTAATCGCACCGAGCCAGTGGAGCAGCTCCGAGCGGGAGCGCACCTTGACGGTGAAGACGTAGCCCTCTCCAGAAAACTGGAACTGGCATGCGCCTGTTTCCTTGGCCGAGAGCTCTTGAAAGTCGATGACGGCGGTGGAGAGCTTGACAGTCTCGACGACGCTGGTGCCCCGGGCGTCGAGGGCGAGGCCGCCGATCAGGCCGTTCTGCACGAACAGCCAGTACGGGCTGAGCGCGCTGGAGCCGCCGGCGCCGCCGGTGGTGCCACTGCCCGCGTTCGCGCCGCTGTTTGCAGCGCCGCCGCTGGCTGTGCCGCTGCCGTTGCCGTTGCCGCTGCCGCTGTGATGGCCGCTGTGGTGGCCGCTGCCGCTGTGGTGGCCGCTCTTGCTGTGGCTGCCGTGGCCGCTGCCACTGCCGCTAGTCGCGGCCTTGTTGTTGTGCTGGGCGTGGGCGTGCGGGCTGGCGCTGGTGGTGCCCGACGCCTTGTGCTCGATGTGCATGTGCACCCAGCCGAACTTGTGGGCCTCCTCGGCGTCGATGGAGATGACGGCGTCGGTGTGGTACGCGGCGAGGTCCCGGGCCGGGGCCGGCTCGCGAGTGCGGCGAAGCATGCTTGCGCGGAGCTTGCGGAGGTCGGTCGTGAGGTCCGGGTAGTTGTGGCGGAGGCGCGACGATAGCGAGCGGATGCGGTGCATATCGATGACGATTTCGGCGCGCTTGCGGGAGAGGCCCTGGGCCGAGCCGTGGCGGCTAATTGCCTGGGCAGATAGGGTGTCCATGAGGGTGAGCGAGACCTCACTCTCAGCTTCGCCGATGGCAAGCACGAGGGTGGTGCCGGCCTTGGCCAGGGCCCGGCTGAGGCTGTGGCTCTTGACCGCGGCGTCACGCAGCGCGGCCGGCTCAGCGTCGGCGGGCAGGCGCATGCTGAGCTTGAAATGGGCGTCCTGGTCGGCAAGGGCCGCGACGTAGGCGTCGTGGGCCTTGGTGTAGCGGGCGAGCACGCCCTGCGTGAGCCGCGTCACGGCGGCCTGGATCGCCTCGTTGCTGTGGAGGACCTGGGAGATGAGGTCGGTCCAGAACTCGGACTCAGCCGTGGCGAACCGCGAGAACAGCAGGGTCGTGTAGTCCTGGAGCAGGATGTTGTTGTGGGTGAACGGCGGCATGAACTGGGAGATGATGCCGTTGATGCTGTTCTTGATCGAACCCATGTGGGCGGCGTGGTCGGCGCTGCGGGCGGCCAGGCCCGACAGCCACCGCCGCAGCTCGCCGAACTGCTCGTCGACGTAGTTAGCCGACGCGCGGAACGCCGGCGAGTCGACCGCCGCCTCGCACAGCAGCACCGACACCAGGTTCTGGGTCTCGAGCGACGCGGCACCGTCGCCGTCGCCCGCGTCGCCGTCGCCCTCGTTGTCGGAGCCGTCGGGCCCCGGCGTCGACTGCCGCGACT
>JAKTRO010000077.1:0-39639 GCA_030579755.1 Entelexis gropengiesseri | reverse complement strand
CACGCGGCTCCTCGGGGCTGGCGTGCGGGGCGGCCGGCGCCTGGTAGCGGAACTGGCTCGCAATCGCTTCCATTGGCGGGCGAGTCTTGGAGGGCGGTGTGAGGTGAGGTGGGTGAGGTGGTGCTTACGTTGGCGGGCAGACCGCGGGCAGGCGGTTGGAGGGCGGTGTGGCGGGCGGTGCGGCGGGCGGACGTTGTTCAATGAGTTATTCTTTGTATTTTTTAGGTGAATTGGGTTGTTTATAATTGGGTCTTTGGTGGGGAGCAGCTGTGTGACGCGATATTGGTCGCGGGTGGGTGGGCCGACAAGGGTGGGAGATCGGGATGTCGATGGTATAACGGCTGATATATACTGGGGTTATTGGGGCAGACATGATTGAGGGAAGCTGGTGAGACTGGTATTGAGAATAAATTCTGGAGCGTGAGCGTTGGGGAAGTGGCCATGGTAGTGCGCTGACACTCTTTTTTGCAATTGACACTACCATTGAATACCGTTGACACTACCATTGATAATACCATCGACAACACCATCAACAACACCATCGACATCAAAGTATTTCGAAATTCAATTCGTACACATTAGTACAGTTAACGCAGGCCGCGCGCGACGCGGCCGGGGGCGACGCGCCGCGATACGCCCACTGACATAACGCGCAACAACAAATGAAATCTCCACCCATTCTCCCATCCTCCCACGCCCATGTCTGCCGACGACGCCAAGGACGCTGTGAAGGACGCTGTGAAGCCCGCGGAGACGCCCGCCGCCGAGCCCGCGAAGCCCACGAACGTGTTCGCCATGTTCGGCGGCGCCAAGCCCAAGACCGACGCCGCCAAGGACGCCGACGACTCCAGCGACGCCAAGGACGACAAGAGCGACGCAGGCGACAAGGCGAAGGGCGACGACGACGAGGAGCCCGAGTCGCCGGACGTGCACTTCGAGCCGCTGGTCAAGCTCGAGAAGGTCGAGGTCAAGACCAACGAGGAGGACGAGGACACCGAGTTCAAGATCCGCGCCAAGCTGTTCCGGTTCCACAAGGACATCGGCGAGTGGAAGGAGCGCGGCACCGGCGACGTCAAGTTCCTCAAGCACAAGAACACCCACAAGGTGCGGCTGCTGATGCGCCGCGACAAGACGCTGAAGGTGTGCGCAAACCACTACATCTCGCCGGAGTACCAGCTCAAGCCCAACATCGGCAGCGACCGCAGCTGGGTGTACAACGTCGCCTCGGACATCTCCGAGGGCGAGCCCGAGGCGCAGACGCTGGCGATCCGCTTCGCAAACAAGGAGAACGCCGAGAAGTTCAAGGAGCACTTCGAGAAGGCGCAAAAGACCAACCGGGGCGAGTAGCTCACCCGCGGGTGGCGCTGAGTAGCTATGTATCCGTAATTTATTATCCGCGCGCTGCGCGCTTGCCGAGTGAACTGGGTGCGCATTGTTTGTGTGGTAGTGTGGCTGGGCCGGTCAATGGTTTTACCGGTGTTTGTACGGCCGGGAGTCGCATCATAATTGCTCGGTGTATTACATGGTGTATTGCATGGTGAATTGCATGGTGTATTGCATGGTGTGCTGCATGGTGTATTGCGTGACGTATTACATTGGTGAGATCGGTGTGTTAGGTCGGTTATTACATTGGTGAGATCGGTGTGTTAGATCGGTGTGTTAGATCGGTGTGTTAGATCGGTGTTTACGTCGGTGTTTACGTCGGTGTTCACGTTGGTGTTTGCGTCGGTCTCTATTTTGACGTCGAATGTGCCTACAAGTTTAGCGATGGCTGCCGAATTAATAGCTCTAATAGTTGTACCTTACTTGAGTTGTAGTTCCGTGTATTACGTTGGTGATTGGATTGGTGTGATACATCGGTGTTTAACCGATTGATGCGGAATTATAAGAACTATCAATTGGATTTTACCTGGGAATATTCCTGCGCCGATCTTGGTACTCACAGTTTTGCCATGCTGACCAGTGAGATCGGCGTTGTAATTACGGCTGCCGACAGCTGTATATACAATTGAATGCACAGCTGCACCGGCAATTGCAGGCGATAATTTACCGAGCCGACGACGTTGCGTGGACGGATCGCACTTGCGCTAACATTGGCAGCCGATCGGGCACCCCGCCCCAGCTCGTGATACCACCATTCACTCACATTGCCTCAGCTAGCTTGATTAACACTCACAAGCGACCTTTCTACCCCCATTCGCCTCACTACTCAAATATAAACCACTCTCTAGTAACTCACACTTCACCTGCATCCGCTTCCCCAGCTGGACAATCTCGGCCTGCGTAGGCTTATGAGAGGGCTCAGGGCTTCGCCGGTCGGGGCGGCGGCGCACTGACGCTGGAAAAATTCTCGTCACGTGTGTGACTCTCGCCGTCCGCTCCCAGCGAACCCCCCTCGCCGCCCGCCAAAAAGTCAGTTTGTCAGAGCAGAGCCCTCGCCCCGAGCGGTAGTGACGAAAGCGGATCTCTTACCTCCCCTCTCTTTCTGCAGACAACCATGAGCGACGCGAAGAAGTCCACCAACCCGTTCCGCGAGGTCAAGATTGAGAAGCTGGTGCTGAACATCAGCGTCGGCGAGTCCGGCGACCGTCTCACGCGGGCGGCAAAGGTGCTCGAGCAGCTGTCGGGTCAGACCCCCGTGTACTCGAAGGCGCGCTACACCGTGCGCACGTTCAGCATCCGCCGTAACGAGAAGATTGCCGTGCACGTCACCGTCCGCGGACCCAAGGCCGAGGAGATCCTCGAGCGCGGCCTCAAGGTCAAGGAGTACGAGCTGCTCGCCAAGAACTTCAGCGAGACCGGCAACTTCGGCTTCGGCATCCAGGAGCACATCGACATGGGCATCAAGTACGACCCCAACATCGGAATCTACGGCATGGACTTCTACGTCGTCTGCGGCCGCGCGGGCTACCGCGTTGCCCGCCGGAAGCACGCCCGCGCCCCGGTCGGCAAGAACCACCGCCTCGCCAAGGAGGACACCATCGAGTGGTTCAAGCAGAAGTACGATGCTGTGGTTCTGTAAGCCGTTCTGTAACCCCCCGTAATTATTATATGACATAAAGGCCCTTGCACTAATCCGTGGCTGTCCGCTCCAACAAGCGCCAATATCGTTTGCTCGGATCGGTTGATCGTTAGCTCGGTTGATCGCTGGCTCGGTTGATCGTCGGCTCGGTTGATCGCTGGCTCGGTTGCTCGGTTGATAGGTTGATCGCTGGCTGTTTGATCGTTTGCTCGGTTGCTCGGTTGATCGGTTAACCGCTGGCTCGTTTGCTCGCTTAATCGCTTAATCGCTTGATCGCTTGATCGCTTGATCACTTGCTCGCTTTTTCACTTCCTCTCCATTGCGGAGCATAATTGAGCACCGTCTCGCACCCTATGTACTTTACAATTTACCTCAGTTTGCCGCCATCTGGCACGGCCGGCTAACGCGCCAGCGCATTAGCGAGCACACAAACTTCCACGGCGTGTACGCCGGCCACAGCTGCGGCACAAAGTCTATGTACGTGTCCGAAGTCGTCTCCCACAGCAGAAAGTCGCTGAGCCGCGTGGTGTCGCTCGTCCGCACAACCAGATCCAGCGGCGGCGTGCTTCGCGTGTACAGGTGCGCGGTGATTTCGTCGATTGCGGCCGCGCCGCTCAGATCGCCCGAGGCGCCGCCCCCGGCCGCCACCTGGGCCAGCGCCTGCGCCATGTCGTCGCGCGCGGTGTACGGCATGCACAGATTCAGCGTGGCATGCGTGTTGCCCGCGGTCTCCGCCATCACCTGCCGCGCCAGCGCCTGCACGTCCGGCGGCAGCAGCTCGAGCCGGCCCAGCACGTTGATCCGCACCCCGTACGTCTCGGCAACGTCGCCGCGCGCGGCCAGCTGCCCGAGCCGCTTGCGGGCAATGTCCATCAGGTCGGCAACCTCGCCCGCGCTGCGGTGGAAGTTCTCGATGCTGAACGCATACACGGTCACCTCGCGGATCCCCACCGCGTACGCAATGTCGAGCACCCGGCTCATCGCCTCGAATCCGGACGTGTGCCCGTCCTTGATCGCCTCGCCGCGCTGCCGCGCAAACCGCCGGTTCCCGTCCATCACGATCCCGACGTGCTGCGGCAGCCGGTCCAGCGCCCGCAGCACCCGCACAAGCAGCCCGCGCAGCCCTCGGCTCAGCCACCCTGCTGTGTACATTGTTGGCTGCCGGGCTCTCCACCGCTCGCGGTTAAGGTTCGAGGGCCGGTGCCGCGGTCTATGCACGCCTTACGGGTAATTCCCAACTAAGTAACGCGCGCAGCAGGCGTCGGTGCGCGCGGTGTAGCGGCTGGGATCGTGAGCGTGGGGGCAGTTTGGAGGCGCTGGCGATTGCTGCGCGATTGCTGCTCGGGCCTGGTGGGCTGCCGCGGCTTGGTGGATCGTGGGCGGTGGGCACTTCGTGGGCGGCTTGCTTGGTTGGGGGTGGCAGCACTAAATAATATTGGGCTAATGGAGCCCCGAATTACGGCCCGCAGCAATTAAAAATATAGAACTTTACTGCTAAATCTCGGCTCAACAAAGCCACCCACCACCACCACCACTCGCCAACACTCGCCAACACCCGGCAAGCGGGCCGTTGGGCTGCTGACTAGTCCTGAATATTTCAGAGCGCAGGCGATCTGGCCATTCTGTTTAGGACTCTGCCCGCGCACAGGTCCCGGCACGCGTCGCAAAAATATCTGTATAGTACCATGCGCCCCGCTAGACCGGCCCGGATCCTGTTTGACCTGCTCCGGCGCGTCCTGCCGGTCGCCCCCGCCCGCGCGTCCGACGGCCTCCGGCTCGAGATCCAGCGCGCGGCAGAGCTCGTGCGGCCCGTCACCCCGCTCACCGACCCGTTCTCGCTAGTGTCTACCGAAATGTCGAGCCTCGCCTCCAACATCGCAAGCCTCCTCGGCAGCGGCCACCCCACCCTCAACAAGGTCGCCATGTACTACTTCGAGTCCGAGGGCAAGCATGTGCGCCCGCTCATTGTGCTGCTGCTGTCCAAGGCCCTCAGCGCCCTCCCGGAGTCCGAGCGCGGCCGCGCCGACACAAGCGACGTCCACGCCTCCAAGTTCGACGACAGCAACCTCGACGACCCGCTGTCGCCGCTGGCGATCCTTAACGGCATCCACCCGAATCTCGTGCTCAACCCGCTCAGCAGGCCCCAGCAGCCGTTCGCCTCGGAGATCGAGGGCGTGCTTCCCAAGCAGCGCCGTCTCGCCGAGATCGTCGAGATGATCCACACCGCCAGCCTGCTGCACGACGACGTCATCGACAACTCTGCCGAGCGCCGCGCCCGCCCCAGCGGCAACATGGCCTTCGGCAACAAAATGGCAATTCTGGCCGGCGACTTCCTCCTCGGCCGCGCCTCCGTCGCAATCGCCCGCCTCCGCAACGCAGAGGTCATCGAGCTGCTCTCCACCACCATCGCAAACCTTGTCGAGGGCGAGTTCATGCAGCTCAAGAACACGGCAACCGACTCCGGCTCCGCCGCCCACCGCGCATCCTTCGAGTACTACGTTCACAAAACCTATCTGAAGACGGCCTCGCTCATGTCCAAGAGCTGCCGCGCAACCGGCGTCCTTGCCGGTGTCAAGCCCGACCTTGTCGAGGCCTGCTACTCCTTCGGCCGCAACCTCGGCCTCTGCTTCCAGATCGTCGACGACATGCTCGACTACACCGCCGCCGACAACGCCCAGCTCGGCAAGCCCTCGGGCGCCGACCTCAAGCTCGGCCTCGCAACCGCCCCGGTGCTCTACGCCTGGGAGCAGTTCCCCGAGCTCGGCGCCCTGATCCGCCGCCAGTTCAAGACCCCGGGCGACGTCGAGCGCGCCCGCGAGCTGGTGCGCGAGGCTGACGGCGTGGCGCGCACCGAGAAACTCGCCGTCCACTACCACAACGCGGCCCTGGCAGAGCTCGACAAGCTCCCGGACTCCCCGGCGCTATCTGGCCTCAAGTCCCTCACCCACAAGATTCTCATCCGCTCAAAATAGAAACTCTGTGTACTATTTGCATGTGTATATAGCTCCTTCCAATAAAAGCATAATTTCGCGCCGCCGTCGCCCCAAAGCTTCTCCCAATCCGGCTGCATACCCTGACCCGCTGGGCTGGGGCTTCGCCAACGCCATGCACGCGCGGCGGCACCCTTAAATACGCCCCATTCGAGCCGGATCCTGATTCCTCCATTCGTTTCGCATTTATTTCGCATTTGATGAGGGTGTCCAACGAGCGTCTCGTGAACGCCGTCGCCGACGCCGTGATCAAGGCCCAGGAAAAGCTCGACCGCACTGGCGTCAACGCGAGCGAGCCCCAAACCTTGGCTACCGTGAGCCCCGAGCCCGAGGAGGCAGCCGCTCAAAAAATCGCACATCTTCTCCACCCTCTCTCTTTGGGTGCCGGTCCCTCTGCGTCCGCCCAGGTCAAGCCCCAGCAGCCGTCGCCAATCCAGATCCCTTCCAAGCAGGTCGAGTTCATCTCCGAGCCAGTTCCCCAGCCGACTCCACAGATCCCCTCTGAATCTCCGCTCAAAGTCCTGAGCGTCGAGCAAGATGTTGTAACGAAGCTGAAGCCGAATCGAAACTCGACGCAGACCTCGTCGCAGTCACCCTCAAGCTTCAATCAGCCCCAGCCTGGCCCTTCCTCGTTGAATGAGCCAGCTCCAATCCGGCTGCCTCGCAATCAAAAGCACGACAGTTTCCAAACTTTCCCGGTCCAGGACTTCCCAGAGACTGGTGACTCCACCGACCCCGAAGATCCCAGCTCGGGCGAGTCGCCAAGCCCTTCGCCGGGACAGGCATCCTTGCCGGTAACGCCAACCCATGACGACGACACGGATGTGTGGATCGACGACGATGATGGCCCCGCGGGGCCCGAGCAGTTCAAGCGCCTATCTTTGTATAAAGCCCTGGTGCGCCGCAGCCTCGTTCTCGAGCCTCCCGAGCCTGTAAACCTCACCAGCCCAATTTACAACCCGCTCGATTTCTACGCAGACATTAAGTTTATTCCCATCCCGGTGTCTCAGAGCGCTATCCAGATCCTCCAGGCTAGTCCGGCGCTGCGCATGCCCAACATTATTGCATCGTACGCGCTGGTATCGCACGGCGCGCTGGCCCACACCTGGTCGCTCTTGCCGCTAGGCCCGTCGCACGCGTCCTCGCGTACCGTTGTTCGTCCTGTTGGCGTGCTTCAGACCTACGGCAAGAAGATCGCCATGGCTGAGGCAGTCATCAGCGATTTCTCTCATACGTGGCAGGCCCAAGCAGTGTTCCTCCGTCATTTCTACGACTCGTACTCCATGTCGGGGGTTCATGCTGCCTTCAAGGTGTGCAAGGACTACATTTTTGAATGGAGGCCGGTCGAGGTCCCGCGAGGAAGCGGCAATAAGGTGCTCTATCTCTGGCGCCGCAACTTAGTCGACGGCTCTATCTCTCCTGCTGCGCGCATCTCGCCAACCAGCACAATTCGAAACCCCATTGACAATTCGGAGCTCTGGAGTCTCGAGCTCGACGTCGACAAGCTGAGCCCTCACATGGCGCTGCTCACGGCGTTCGCCCTCAAGCTGCCCAGCTCGAAGTTCCATTCTTGGTTCGCTCCAAAGCAGATGGGGGCGCTTGATCCGCAGCCGATTGTCAACTTCGCCTTCCAGGATGAGGGCCATGTGTACCAGCGCGTGGACAAGTTCTATGGCGATTGGGAGGACTCCCGAGCTCGCCACCTGCAGGATGAGGCCAATGCTGCTGCGACAGAGACGGGCTCCAGTACTTCGTCAAGCTCGGCAACTGCAAGCTCCAGTAACGCCGGCCATAGCAATGTAAAAATGGTTCGCGTGTTCAAACGCGAGTACCTCGACCAAATTTCGCTGCCTGCAGAGGTGATAGACGTGCTAAACTCTGAGGCGCTGAGCCACCTAGAGTATCTCAAGGCTCAATTTGGGATCCTCAATTAGAAGACCCTGTCTTACCCTCTCATACCTATCTTAGTGACCTTTCATAGTCAGATCTTTACAGATACTTGGCCTAACAACGGCGAATCTCAGTTAGTGTCAATATTGCTTTTGTCCAGTCTATGCCTGCAGGTGTACCCCGCCTTCTATCTGCCCTATCATCTCAGATTACCGCCCTTGTATTCTCTCATGTTGCCATTGTCCCGATCATCGTAGCACACTAGCTAGTCAATGGCTTGAGGAATTCCAAAAAAACCTTTCAACTTTCGCTGAGCCCCGCTCCTGCTCTCATGCGACCGCTATCTATCAAAGCGTAGCGGCTCCTTGGCACTCAGGGACGCTGATAAGCTACTGCACGACGGCGCTAGTCACATGCTTTGAGAAAGAAGGCTCGTTTGCATCATTGAGGGTTAGGCCGCTTAGTCACCCAAACATATAAAATATTGGCAGCAAAATGATTTGCGAAACATATTGCAATCAAGCGTTTAGTGACCAGCCATGGGATTTCTGTCGGATCATGCGGCCAACGCATGTATTTACACCTCCTATGCCGGTGTGCTCCTGATGGGCCTCGGCGGCGTGTGGTGGGGTCTTGGAAAAGGCCAGTACCTCGCTGGTAATGGCACCCGCTCGGCGATTCCCCTGGCGTTCAACTTTGTTGCTTCTGGTAAGTTTTGAAATGGGCTGGTCCCATGGTTTTGCTTTTTTTTTGTTCTCTCTCTATCTTTTTCTGGGGTCGGACGGTGTATACTTAGTATACCGGTTCTTCTTCTTCACTATTTATTACTCTCTGCTGGCAGAGAAAGGTGTTATATGAATGCGACGGGTGCTTCTGATGAGGCTGAGAAATACCGTTAGAACTCGATCAAGTTAGGACTTGCGTGAGAACTGCATTCAGACTGGTGGTACTAACCAATTATTAGGCTTGGGTTCTGGTGTTCTGGTCACGTACCCGCAGATCGGCGCCATGTCCGGGCTGCACGGGCTGTTTGTGTACAGCTTGGCGGGAGCGGTGCCGTTTGTGCTGTTTGCAGCGCTGGGCCCGATCATCCGCAAGCAGATGCCCGAGGCGTTTGTGCTGACCGAGTGGGTGCGGTACCGCTACGGCGTGATTTCGAGCCTTGTGATTTCGGCGTGCACGATTCTGACGATCTTTCTGTTCATGGTGAGCGAGCTGTCGGGCCTGAAGTCGTGCGTCGAAACGCTGACGAACGTGTCGGGTCTGCCGGTGCTGATTGTTGAGTGCGTGATTGTGTCGATCTACACGTCGATGGGCGGGTTCTATGTCTCTTTTCTGACTGACAACATCCAGGTGACCGCGTTTCTGACGCTGCTTGTTGTGTGCATCATTGCCGTTGGCTGCACGGTGCACATTGATCCGAAGGCGGTGGGCCCAAGCCATCTGCTGGACGAGAACAAGCTGGGCTGGAAGCTTGTGTACATTCTGACGGTTGCGATTGTCACGAACGACTGCTTCATGAGCGGGTTCTGGCTGCGCACGTTTGCCGCGAAGACGAACCGGGACCTCTACATCTCGTGCGCGATCACGGCGTTTCTGCTGTTTGTGCTGTGCGCGGTGCTGGGGGTTCCCGGAATGCTTGCGGTGTGGGCGCATCTGCTGCCGACGGACCCGGACGAGTTTGCCGACGAGTCGCAGAACTCGTTCTACATTCTGGTGCACTCGCTGCCGTCGTGGCTGTCCGGGTTTGTGCTTGTGTTTGTGACGATGCTGTCGGCGTGCACGTTCGACAGTCTGCAGTCGGCGATTGTGTCGACCATCTCGAACGACGTGGGGCGGAACCGCATCCGGATCTTCTGGGTGCGGCTGTTTGTGCTGGGAACGATGGCTCCGTGCATTGTTGTGGCGCTGCGGGCGACGAACGTGCTGAACATCTATCTGATTGTTGACGTGCTTGCGTCGTGCGTGGTGCCCGTGATGTTCCTCGGCCTCAGCCAGTACTTCTGGTTCCTTGTCGGCATGGATCTGATTCTCGCGCTGGTGGGCGGCATTGTTGGCGTGTTTGTGTTCGGCACAATCTACTACAAGAATGCGGCCGATGGCGGCGCGCTGCTGATCATGGAGCAGGGGCTGTACGGCGACGACTGGGGTGCTTTCGGCGCGTTTGTGGCGGCGCCCGTGTGCTCGGTGATTGGTGCTGCGGTGAGCATCACGCTGCGCGGTGTGTATGTGGGCATCAAGCACCGGCGGATGTGGGCGGTGTTCGACAAGCCTGCCGACGGCAAGACGTTCCACGAGCCGTGGGACAAGCACCTGTTTGAGCTGGAGAAGCCGTGGTACGAGACGTACCGGCTCGGGGCGTGGGCGAAGAAGGTCGACTTCTACTTCTTTGTGCAGAACGAAGAGGACGAGAACCGGCTGCTTGGTGGCGCGTTTCTGGAGGCGCCGCGCGTGGACGACGCGCCGCCTGTGGAGGCGCGCAAGGGCTTCCACGAGTCGCACGAGCGGTATGTGGAGACCCACTCGAGCGATTCTGGGTCTGCCAGGTCCGTGAGCAAGGCCTCGGTTTCGGGTGCGTGATACTATCGGTCTCGGGGCGTGATCTTTTTGGTCTCGTTGCCTTAGCGGTTTCGAGGGTGTGTCTCGGTCTCGAGGGCGTGGTCTTATCGGCCTCGCGTGGTCTTACTTAGTTTCTTAATTGCCGTCGCGCTACAGTAGATGTGTCTAGTGCTATAATTACCTATGCTTAATTTCATCTGTGAGACACGAAGCACTGTGAGGGCAGGAGTAACTAGGTGTTTACCCGCTTCGCAACGGGGCAGCACAGCGATTGGCTCGTCCAGCGATCTACAGCGCCTCCAAATCCGCTCGTCCGAGCACCATGATTGCTGTGCAGCAATGTGGTCTCCTTATACTAACTTTAATGACCCACTTCACACCTAGGCAGCACAGCGACTGCCTCGTCCAGCGATCAGACCACGCCTCCAAAGCCGCTCATTCCACAAAGCGAATCCCAAATGGGCTGTCTCGACCGGCCGGTACCCTAGCGCCACGGTACCTTATCCGCGCCCGCGAACGTCCGATGAGTCACTCGGGTCGTCAGCCGGGTCCTGACCCTGGACCTGAAAAGTTATATAGGCTCGGTAGGGTTTTCAGCGGTTCGACAGAATGTGTGGAATTTTCGCAGCATACCGCCATGCCGAGGTGCAGGAGTACCGCAAGCATGCTCTCCAGATGTCCAAGAAGGTGCGCCACCGCGGCCCCGACTGGAGCGGCACGTTTGTCGCCAATGGCACGGTGCTGTGCCATGAGCGGTTGGCGATTGTCGGGCTTGATTCCGGCGCCCAGCCGATGACGAACGCCGCCGGCGACGTCGCGCTCACCGTCAACGGCGAGATCTACAACCACAACTTCCTGCGCCGCGAGTTCCCCGAGTACCAGTTCAAGACCCACAGCGACTGCGAGCCGATCATTCCGCTGTACGAGAAGTACGGCGTCGAGCTCGCCAAGCACCTCGACGGCTTCTTTGCGTTTGCCGTCTACGACAAGAAGCGCGACCGCGTGGTGGCCGCGCGTGACCCGATCGGCATCACGTCGATGTACATTGGCCGCTCGTCGGCGAGCCCGCGCACGATCTGGTTTGCCAGCGAGCTGAAGAGCCTGCTCGACGACTGCGACGACGTCCAGATCTTCCCGCCGGGCCACTACTTCGACAGCGAGCTCGGCGCCAACGGCGAGTTTGTGCGCTACTTCGAGCCCAAGTGGTGGAACCCGGCATACGTGCCCGCAGAGCCCGCAGACCTCATCAAGATCCGCGACACCCTCGTCAAGTCGGTGCGCAAGCGGCTCATGACCGAGGTGCCCTACGGCGTGCTGCTCAGCGGCGGGCTCGACTCGTCGCTGATTGCGTCGATTGCCGCTAAGGAGAGCCGCGAGGCGCTCGACGACCGCGGCGTCGAGCACCACATGGCCGGCATCAACGCCGACGGCCGGCTGTTCAACACCTCGGGCTCGAGGCTCCACAGCTTCGCCATCGGCCTGCCCGGCGCGCCGGACCTCGCCGCGGCCCGCCAGGTTGCGGACTTCATCGGCACCATCCACCACGAGCACAACTTCACCATCGAGGAGGGCCTCGACGCCCTCTCCGAGGTCATCTACCACCTCGAAACCTACGACGTCACCACCGTCCGCGCCTCCACCCCGATGTACCTGCTGAGCCGCAAAATCAAGGCTCAGGGCATCAAAATGGTGCTGTCCGGCGAGGGCTCTGACGAGATCTTCGGCGGTTACCTCTATTTCGGCGCCGCGCCCTCGGCCGCAGACTTCCACCGCGAGTGCGTCCAGCGCGTCAAGAACCTCCACTACGCCGACTGCCTCCGCGCTAACAAGTCCACCATGGCTTGGGGCCTCGAGGCCCGCGTCCCGTTCCTCGACAGGGACTTCCTCGACGTCTGCATGGACATCCGCCCCGAGGACAAGCTCATCGACCCCGCCCAGGGCCGCATCGAGAAGTACATTCTCCGCAAGGCTTTCGACAACGACGAGTTTTTGCCCAAGGAGATCCTCTGGCGCCAGAAGGAGCAGTTCAGCGACGGCGTCGGCTACTCGTGGATCGACTCGCTCAAGGACACCGCCGAGCGTCTCATCTCCGACGAGCAGTTCGCCTCTCCCAAGCCGGAGTGGGGCGACGACGTCCCCCAGACAAAGGAGGCGTACTGGTACCGCCTCATGTTCGACGAGGTTTTCCCCAAGAACACCAAAACCGCCGCCTCCACTGTCATGCGCTGGATTCCCAAGGCCGACTGGGGGTGCAACGCCGACCCATCCGGCCGCTACGTGAAGAGCCACGCCGCGGCCCTGTAATTTTCTGCTATTAAAAGACATCGTTAACGTACATAGCTCCACGAGCGATTTATGATTGTGTCATACGCCCTGCGCAACAGACCCACGAAGCTGCACCGAGATTATACAGAGGCAGCCATAGTACAGCGCAGCATTTCAACTATGCGTGTACGGGCGCATGGAGTTGCGAATCCGCCTCAGCTTTTACATCTAGGGGAAGAAACCGGGCTCTGGCCCGCTGATCTGATCAACCACAAAGCCTCGGTCGCTCGCTGGTCCCCCACTCATCCCCCACCGACTCCATGCTTGACCTCGGTACAACCGCCCCAACGACAACAGAAGTGACATCATGCGAGAGCAAGCATGCACAAGCATAGCCATGGTAATTGGCCCTCAGCTGAAACTGCTCAAATGTTTCACTTGACACGCCCGCCGCCCCTTGTCGCAAGGGTGCATAGCTCTCATGGAGCTGGCTTCTGTCATTTTCGTCGCAAAAAAAAAGACGTGCGTACTTTCATAAGTGTCCTCGATGATGCTTTGACTACTCTACCCAGTAAAACCGCCATGTGGACCTAGAGGTGGACGGAGTTGCTAGACGCATGAGGCGGGCAGGGGTTGTGGTCGCTGCATAAGATCATGCATGGGCTTCCTGGGTAGCGGGTTCCATTATTAACCCGAATGTCTATAAAAAGGGCGGGAACCTGTCATGTAGAAGGCCGTGGTCCCCGGGTTGAAAGGCACGGGGGCCACCTTTTTTTTTTTTTTTGGACGGCGCGGTGACCACTATTTGCTTCCCTCTGGCCCCTCGCTCTAGCGCAATGGCTGGCAGCTCATAAACCTCATGGTTGTCCGAGCCGGCGCTCCTTCTTTTGTTGCCAGCCACGACGAATCGAATAACTGCTGTGGTTCGTCCGGTGGGTCCATCGTTCGGGCCGTCGCATGGCTCCAGGAATTGCTGTTCTACGACAACGCGCCCCTTGACCTCATCGCCTTTCGGCCAACCTGACACTCTATGATCATTCTGAAGAGCATATTTTGAACTAGTATTCGTTTTGATGTGATCGCCATGGTGCTTTCTGTGAATACTGACCAATGCTACCAAGAGCCTTCGTGGCTCATCCCACGATACGGAATGGTCTCGTCTGAGGGAGACGATCTCTCTACATCAGATGTGTCAAATGTGTCGGGTGCGTGGATTACATTGCCTGGTTCAAACTCCGAGGCTACGCCGCTCATATGATCTTATTTAGGGTCGCTCCTTTCTCGTTTGCCCTCAAGATGCCGTTTTCCAGCTGAGCGGCGGTCGCTAGGTCAGAATCGTCGGATGACGACGGTCTAACTGCCTCGGGTGTCTCGGGTACGTGTATTACGTTGCCTGGCTCGTGGTCCGAGTCTAGTTCGCTCATGTGCGGCGGGGTTGGGCTCGGCACATTAGCGAACTGCACGTCACTGCTCGGGGCCACTAGTCGCATTGGCGCAGGAAGAAGCGCAGCCGCCTCCGAGCCAATCACGTCAAAGAGACTGCTATGAGCGGCGTGTGATCGTAGCTTCGGGGAGACAAAGGCGTTTTTCTCCTCGTCGACTTCGCCACGCGAGTTCACCGGCTTGAACACGTCGAATTCGGCGCCGCTGACGCGTCTGCGCTTGCGCTTCACAACGACGCGGATATCAGTACTATCCGTTTCGCTGCTCACGCGTCGCCAGACCGTGGGGCTTCTCGAAGCCGAATTGCGGTTGGTCCCGTACACATAATCATGTAAACGATCTACCGATATAGTCACCCAGTCGGCCATATTCTGCTGCTGCTGTTCTTGGTCGCCGGGAGGTGATTGGCGTGGATGGAGCTTCGTAGCACTCGACCAGGCTTTTGACCAGGTCCTGGTCGAACCTAACGCCGAGGACGGTCCGGAGCCTACCCGGCTCAGAAGCGCCGTGCTCGGGGCCAACAACCCCTATAAACTAGGAAATAGTAGTTGCGAGATCAATATGTTCGTCGTCCACCGACGAGCCCATCATCTGCTCGAAGAAGACACGGGGGACCCGGAACCACGCGACGGCCGACGCGCACGCGGAGGCGAAGCGCTCGCTGTCGAAGTACATTCTATCCCGGTTTCCTCGATAGTACATGTGCAGCCCCACCGGATCAAGAAGAGCATTCAGGGTGTCTGTCCACTGCTTGTTCTTGGTCTCTTGACCGAGCTCGGTGAGGTCCGGCGACCCGTTCTTGAGTTCGTTGAACGCCCGTATCCGTTAAGTGTGGGACCTCATAATCCGCACCAGCCAATCCTGGGTGGTCTTCTTGGCACAAGAGATCGGTACGAGCTTGACTGCGATGTTACCGGGACGGTCGTCGTCGTCATCGTCGACGTTGATTACGACCTCGTCACACTGGTCGGTCTACCACCACAGAGAATACCTTGGCAGATTGGGTAAGGAGCTTGAAAAGGAAAGGGGTGACTCTGCGGGCATAGTCCGCAACTGACTTCAAGATCGAGTTTCTCTGCCGCAAGGAGGTTGCACTTAGCACGAGCCTTGGCCACTCGCGGTTCGCGAAGTAGTCCCATGGCCTGAAGCTATCGGTGGCGCGAGCCCACGCCACCAGCATGTCCAGAAGGGACGCCATCACAAGGGCATTGCGGCGGGAGATCTCCCCTGGGCGCGCGCTATACTTGTCATTGACACTCGGAGAACAGAAGACCTTCTATCATGATGAGCGTTTTGGTCGCCTTTTAGGCCCCTATTAAGCGCCATTCGGACGCCTGCAGGACATCTGCAGGACATCTGCAGGACATCTGCGGGACACTCCGGGACACTGCGGGACACTGCGGGACAATGCGGGACACCGTGGGACAATGTGGGACGCCCAAGGGAGGCATATAGAAGATGTATACATGATGCACGGCATTTTAAATGCCGATAAAATAGCACCATTGACGACGTGCCACTGACGTTGATATGTTCGACGGCGCTGGCATACCAAATCAAAGGTACTTATAACTAATTAGGTGTCCGTGTGATTGTTCTTAAGCTTGTTAACTTAGTTATTCGGCATGGTAAATGAATTTCGTACACTCCTCAATTTCTAATACCCTTGATCATGTGGTATGATTGACCCCCGCCCTAGTCGTCCTTAGTGAAACCAAGTTTTCGTCCAAATTTCTATATGAATTTTGTACACTCATCAATTTCTAATACCCCCCCTCTACGCTTAAGTGGTATCTTTGATCATGTGGTATGAGTGACCCCGCCCTAGTCGTCTTTAGTGAAACCAAGTTTTTGTCCAAATTTCTAAATGGATTTTGTACACTCATCTATTTCTAATGCTTCGCTGTACTCATTAGTGGTACAACTCATCATGTGATATACATGACCCCCGCCCTAGTCGTCCTTAGTGAAACCAAGTTTTCGTCCAAATTTCTATATGAATTTTGTACACTCATCAATTTCTAATACCCCCCTCTACGCTTAAGTGGTATCTTTGATCATGTGGTATGAGTGACCCCGCCCTAGTCGTCCTTAGTGAAACCAAGTTTTTGTCCAATTTTCTGAACGGATTTTGTACATTCATCTATTTCTAATGCTTCACTCTGCTCTTTAGTGGTACAACTCGTAATACCTCTGGAGCTTAGCTAAATTGCAACGCTCTGCTCGTATCGCTTAAGTCGATATCATGACAAGGCTAATCCAAGGATTTTTCATTATTTAAAAGTCCATCGGTGCTTGGCTTGGTGCTTTGTTACTTCGAATGGAAGAATTAGATTTCTTTGTCGACCTAGAGTGAGCTTGCCCGTCTTTAAATCTCAGCGGGATAACGAGAGCCCCCAACACGCGTTGATGGCGGTGTGACTCAGGTGGCTACCGCGTATATAAGAGCACAATTTCAGCGACCGCCTAGAAGAAGCGCTCAGCGATGTAGGAGCATTGCGACCTAGCATCCCCCTAGTCGCAGCGTAGTATGGAGTATCGCGCTCCTCCCTGAAATCTAGACTTGAGGCAGAATTTCCCTCTATCGAGGCGCGAGCTGACATTCACGCGGGCCGAGCGACGATGATTCGCAATCGCGGCATTTACATTATGGACAAGGCAAAGTTTCTTTTGGGAAATCTAGAGCCTGGGAAGGTTCTCGTGACTTCTGATGGAGTTGGCAAAGCTAATATACTGCGCTCAGGCAAGCGCAAGAGTGCGACAGTTTCAGTATGCATGAGCGGAGACTTTTTGACGTCCCTAATCGCTTTTAACAGTGAAGTATTTTACGGCTGACACTAGGGAGTGACCAATTATTGGATGCTTGAGCCTACATCGGGGGGATGGTCTGATATTGCTATATCCATGGACTGACTGAAACGCTTCGATGAGAGCACCGCCACCCGAGCTCAAAGAAGGCACCGGCTGTTGCTTCTTGGCGCCCATGAAGGCCATCAAACCACCGATTTTCAGAATCACTGTAAAAGTAATACGATTTTGTTGTGTTGCGTCCCGCCGCACTCCATGCGCTTGAGCGCAATATTCGAAAACAGCTTCCAAGGCCACGACGGCGCTGCGACTTGTGTGGGCAGACTGACCGCAACATCCGAACATGTACAAGCACATCATAAGCGAACTAGCGCTTCATAGAGAAGTGTTAAATTTCACACTCCGAGTGAGTTTGGCCGGACTAAACTGTACCAATTCTGTTAATCAGAAGAGTCACGAGGCTCATAAAGAACGAGCATTTAGAACATGATCAAAGGAAAGGCATAGTCCTGGGCTCTCGTAGCTCGAAATGGTGGCCCGAAGTCATCGCCAGCAACGAGAAACATGCGGCTCCATGCAGATGCTGATAACGCATGATTAGTAATATGAACTAACTAAGTCACGGGGCCAATATATTTATTATGTAATCAACTAGATCGCCTTACGACATACCGCGCGGCTAGACACCAACGCGTCTTTCACGCGTTTCTAGATCGAACAGCAGCGAAAATACCACTGAATCAAGCGTTCAATATATATGAGAAATGAGCGAGGGTATCCTCTTCGCGCTTTGATGCTCGAGAGCTCAGGATTGTGTACAGCGACACAGTCACGCGCTGAAGGCACAGGCTCAAGTACAGAAAACCACCTGAAGCGGCCTGATCAATGTAATGCTTTGTCGTTTATAAAGAAAGAGCTGAGTAGAGGGATCAAGGTCATATGCATTTGCAAATAAACAGACTAATCGAGAGCTTAGGAAGATCCCACATATTGCTGCGGCAGCTTGGATGCCTCGCTAGGTTTTGAGAATGGTCGGCAAATAAAGGCAGCTTCAGGAAAAGGTTATTTTACCGGCGCTTTTAGGCGCATACTCGGGCTTCCAGCAGACGATCTGAAAAGTCTCACCTTCAACATGTTCCGCTTCAACTAAAATACTGCTATAGTTGTTGGCATTTGTAGCGATCTAGTGAGGAACTTGGCCGCTCGCTAGAGCCTCCCTAATACATCGATTGCAAAAGGTCCACAACGTCGCTTTCACCGTGAAACAATATTAATGCTTGAGCTGTTAGATTAAACTATTAGGATTAAGCTATTCAATTAACATCTTGGTACCCTCTCGATGCCAGGACAGAGGGCATACTGGGACCTCTTTATCGTGACCATCGCGGCAACAAGCGAGTGTTGAGCCATGGCGATTAAAACGCAGGTGTAAGCGATCACGGATAAAGTATCGACAGTGACAGCGACTGCTCGTACGACGTGTGCATTCATGACTCAGACCACACGTAAGATGTAAACTGGGCAGGGGTTGATTTCGGATCTTATGTAACAAAGGTAATGTGACTGAGGGCATGGGTCGAATATCAAACATTATAATAGGGTGTCGGACGTGGAGGTAATGTGACTACGGACAGAGGTCAGCGATTACCAAGAGACCGGCAAAACCAGACCTGGGTTACAGCAAGATCTGGGAACCAGGCTCGGTATCGGCAATACTCAAGGATATTGCGGAGATAGAAGAACCGGATTAAGGTAGTATGTAGAGTAGTGATGATACTTATAGAGGGTGGTGAATAGAGGTCACGTGAAGTTCTCTCTGACATAGGGGCACCAGACCGTGGGCAAGGAACTGTGCCTTTCATAAGTATGGTGGAGTGTGTCGGACGTGGAGGTAATGTGACTACGGACAGAGGTCAGCGATTACCAAGAGACCGGCAAGACCTGACCTGGGTTACGGCAAGATCTGGGAACCAGGTTCAGTATCTGTGATATTCAAGGATATCGGGAGGTAGAAGAACCGGATTGAGATAGAATATAGAGCAGTAATGATACTTATAGATGGTGGTGGTGAATAGAGGTCACGTAATCCGTATCGTGGAGGCACCCGGCCCAGACAACAACGCTGATTGCGGCGAGGCTTGAAACCTAGATAACTTAGAGACTATTTAAGCTTTCGCTAGCATACCTAAGTAGGGGAAAGACAGCGGAATACAAACTATTATGGATATCCTGACTCATGAGCGACAGTTATGTTGCATAACCTTGCATGTGCGCTCGGCTAACTATGTGAACATTCCTACAGCTCCTACAAAAATCTTAACACGCTTCAAGTAGAAAACTGCGTCTCTGAACAGGCCAAGAACTGGCCAAGAAAATCTTGACCTCAAAATCCATAAAACCTTGATATATTATGTAAGAGTTGATAAAGGCGGTGAGAGAAATTTAAACCAAAATTTACAATTCATTTAATTTCTGCTTTTATGCTATTTTACAGAGGTATATGTAAGCACTTTCAAACTTTTGATTGGTTCATACTAATAAATAGTCACATGATAATTAGCAATCATGCTGAAAATGATATGACAAATCGTGAATGTAAGTAAGCTTTGTCAGCACTATCTGAACAGTAAAAAGGTTACTCGGGACTATTTATAATCACAACAAGTTGCATAACCCTGCATATATGGGTGTCAACGCTGCAGAAAGTTCTCGTCATATACTTGCATGTGTCATGTGTCTTATATGCTCCGGCTTATACATATATGACACATTAGTCTTGGCAAGGCCTTTAAAAGTCGATCACGAGACTGCTGTAACTTGATTTGTAACGCGTCAATTCGTAATCCTATAGTGTTCCTTCTGTATGCACAATGTGGCGCTCCATTTGCATAACCCTACTATCAGTGTGAGCTAGAATCCTGCTTCGTAATATGATGATCTGTAATTTAAAAGTGGCGTTCATAAATGTACATCGTGGCGCCTCATTTCGCATACCCTGTGCCTAGTGACGCTCTTTTCAATGTGGCGTGTTTTGTATGTACCATGTGGAGTGTTTTGTATGTACCATGTGGCGATGACCTATGCATAACCCTACAGGTTTGAAGGATCTAGATGCGAAACCCTACAGATCATGAGGATCTAAATGCAAGATCTATGCATAAGAAATATATGTTATCGGCCTGGTTAGATAGATAGATTATTTCTCCACGATACGGCGTGAATGTAGGAGGCTTCATACAGATATGCGATGTGTATTGTTACTCAATAATTCCACAATCTATGCTTGTATGCTCATGGTGTCCAGAATGCCATCAGTTCAGTCTAGGCGTTTTCAGCAGTAAAAGAGTTAGTCCTCGTCAAGCAGTATCTGCGGAGAGATGGCGCATCAAGGGGCCAAAATGAAAAGCAAGGCTGCTCCCAATGATCATGCTTAAGATTATTTGTTATGAGCTTTAGTCAATAACGCAGCTGGTCAAGAAGTGAAAATTGATTATCACTTTACGACAATGTGACTAGGCTCCCTACTTCTGGAGAGCCATGACGTGCTTTGCCTGCAATACTTATTTCGCTACCTGCATCGTTGGCTGTAATGGTGCTACGTCATCGGGTTGGTTCATGAATATTGCTATCGTGCCCAACGTCATCTTATGAGCGTGGCCAAAGAAGAGAAAGGAGGGCCAGCGGTGAAACACTAGGCTCTGGATGCAAAACATGTACATCGCTACTCATCCTTCAAACGTGAGGTAATGCACTACTAGAAGCCCCTATAGGTCAGATTTTATACTCCGCTAGAACTCAAGAACGGTGTTAAAGCCAAAGGCTGCTCACCCATATATTATTCGGGATTTTCTCGAATATTCGAAACTTGTCGGAAAACTTCTAAATATTGATCTCGATGGCGAGTTTGACATTCTTTGCACAAGCACGAGATGCTTAACTCGGCGCTCTGTGGCCTCTATTG
Organism: Entelexis gropengiesseri; assembly: GCA_030579755.1. Classification (NCBI taxonomy): domain Eukaryota; kingdom Fungi; phylum Ascomycota; class Dipodascomycetes; order Dipodascales; family Trichomonascaceae; genus Entelexis; species Entelexis gropengiesseri. Next base: position 18,701 of record JAKTRO010000077.1, on the reverse strand, counting down.
ATGTGAGAGAGGAATAATCGCTCTGTAAACTTGGTGCGAATGACTTAAGTCTGAAGGGCTTCAGTAAATTGACGTTTTATAAACTCCAGTGATGTGATGGCGAAGAATCGCTTTCGACAAACCGCAATATCTTCCTAAATCGTGGACAGAGCTTTATGTATAGTCACACTCCTATTGCCCCGACCTGCTATGGGGGTAACACGACCGCCGCTGAGTTTTGGCGGCTCGGCTAACAGAAACCGCAGCAGCGAAACGAAACTTTCGGCACGAAACGATAGACAGCCATAGACAGTCGCATCATGGCACTGAAGTATCATTAGATTCGTGCTCCTCGGGGACTCCCGGACGTTCCTAAGCCTCCTAGTGGCGACACATTATTTGCGCTGCAGGATCAGGATCTGTAGCACATTACCAATCGTGGAGCAGTGGCCTATTAGGCGCCTACTGGTCAGTCTCACCTGATGCTGATGTTACCAGCTTATCAACAACATTTTAAAGTACAAGCTCACCTCGTAGTTTGCAAAACACTCTTCACTGCCCTGAAATCAGAGACGGAACTGTCATGACAATAGATAAATATAAATATGTACAACCATGATGAGCTGGGCTTGATGTCAGGGAGCTCAAGAGCAAGCTAATGAAGCTATCTCGTCCTTTGAACGCTATTCAATTTAAACAAGGGGCAATCATGTCCACTCCTAACGCAAGAGACTGTACTCGGCATTCGTATACTTTAGCGGGCCTCGTGAAGGCTCTAACGCAGCTGAAGAGAGCCATCATTCTGTTCTAATCACTTGCGCAGCGCTAGCAGATAGATATTAAAATATCTCTTGTTTAATAAACGAACTCTGTACACTCATTTATTCTGATAGTTTACTCTGCAATTGAGTGGTATCATTTGTCATGTGATATAGGTGACTCTCCGCCCTTGTGGGTCCCTATCGACACCAGGTTTTCATCCAAATTTCTAAATGAAAACTGTACACTCATCCATTTCTAATGCCCTTTATACGCTTAACTAGTGTCTTCCATCATGTGATATGAATGACTCCCCGCCCATGTTGGCCTTAACGACACCAGCTTTTCGTCCAAATTTCTAAACAAAACGCTCACCCATTTCTGGTGGTGCTTCCTCTAAGCTTAAGCGGTCCCACATATCTTGTGTTATAGATGTCTCCATGCCTCTGCTGAACCACCAACACCGATTTTAGTCTAAATTACTATATGACAGCAGTCCCTTTCTGCGGCTTTTCTCTAGACTAAAGTGAAGTGGCCCTATCAACGTGTGTGATACGACTGATTCTGATACGTCTGACTCTGATACGACTGAATCTAAACCCTTGCCATCCTAGCATCACCAAGCTTTCGTCAATAAACCGTACCGCATTTGTCCTCCTCACCACACTAAGATTCGCCCTGATATCTAAATGAGAATTTATACTTATTCACAATGAGTGGACGGCACTCATGTGATGTATTTCAGGAAATACGTTGTGACCCTTTGCCCTGGTTGACCTATAGACACCAAACCTGTGCAAACCTGTACAAACCTGTAGGCTCTATTATTACGAACATGAACGCTTTCGTATTCTGGCAGTAACAAGATTTGCAGCAGCCCTCAGCAAGGCCACAGCGAGCCAGCAACATTAAGTCTGCAAGATTGACGTGGGGATTTATATAATCTGTGCCGTCTCCACCACTGTGAGCTGAGCTCACACGACTTAGATGAAACAACTGCAATCATTCAGTGGTTCATATATTCAGCGAAACATATGTATAGTATGCAGCAGTGCCTAGAAAGCACCCAAACCCTCGAGAATATTTTTAGAAGGAGACTTCAACAAGTACGACTGCGACTGCCCAGCCCAAAGTGAAGTGAAGTGACTGAGGGCACACTCATACTTCTCTATCACTGCACTCGGATGAGAGAATGTCAATTCTGCCACTCACAATCACATTATCATTGAAGAGCTCCTTGCTGACGCCTTCAGCCTGCGTCACCGAAGCGTCGTCTATGACGCGGCTGCATCCCTGAAGTGCAGTCCCCGTAGCGTTATTCGCTCAATGCTGAATCCGCAGAGAGGCGCTTCAAGTTACTGAAAGCGCCGATAACAAACGGTTCGAATGTGACCTATGAGGAGGCAGGAAAGCCACGCTAATAGCTTGATTTCCACAATTAATGGATTTCAGTATTGTCAAGAGTTAGCGTCCTGGCTTTCGGCAGACGCTTTCATATGGAGATCGAAACGCGCAACTTCAGGGCGGCGGCTTTCCCAGCCCAGCTATCAGATGAACTCGATGCCCCACTGTTTTAACAAGCCCTCACAAACTCAATGAAAATAATAGACCAGGAAAGCCTTAGGAGATAATGCGTACTCAGATAATGCGTACTCATTGCGGTCGATACATGCGATCCCACTAGCCCAAAGGCTCTACCTGGGATTCAGATTGACACTTTTAAATTGAAACGAGGCCACTTCAGAGAACCCGCTTGTCAGCGCCATCTAATAGTTAGCCTAAGGGACACCAAATAGGCAGACGTGGGCGCCTCGGCCAATTCAATAGGCATATATTGGCAGAGACTGAGTCAAGAGCTTATTTTGAGCTTAGCCGCTGCCCTGTGGGGAGAATAAGTAATAATTTGTACTCATGGCATATACTATCGAGCTCAAGCGCATATATTCGACAGGGAAATACTTACAATAACCACCTTTGCAATTTATAGAAACTTCATCAAGGTACATAACCCTGGACACGCATACGCAACAGAATGCAAGATTCATGCATTTACGCAAGATCTACAAATTATATAATTATCATTAATAATATATTACTAACAGTAATGTGATGCATAACCCTGCAGCCTTGATTATTTTATGCAAGATCCATGCATCTAAACAAGATCCAATAATTATATAATCTGTGTTATTAATATCTTACTACTTGCAGTGTCTTGCATAACCCTGCCGCCATGTTAGACTTTATGCAAAATCTATTACTTAAGCAAAATCTGTTTATTATGTAAGTTTTGTATAGTAAGTTATTATATGATATTAGTTTGTGCGTAGCCCTGCAGCCATGGTTTTGCTAATGCAAGATCTATGCATTTAAGCAAGATCTGCTTATCATGTATTTGTAAAAGCTTAGTAGTATATCTTTGTGCATAACCCTGCCGCCATATTACTTCTAATGCAAGATTTATGCATTCATGCAAGATCCATATTTTTTATTAACATATTATAAATTGCATGGCGATGCATACCCCTGCATCCATGGTGGCGTGTTATCCAAGATCTATGCAATTAAATGAGATCTTCTTATGTAAGTGTTTTTGGTAATCTGTTACTAATTTTCAACGTATGCATAACCCTGCAGCCACATATGCTTTTAATGTAAGATCTATGCATCTAAGTGGGATCTTTTATTAGCTAATGAAATTGTTTAATTATTAATGCTAATTAGGTGCATAACCCTGCAGCCATAGTTGCGTCTAATGCAAGATCTATTTATTATGTAAATAACGTTGTTAATATTTGACTAAGTTTGCTGCTTATATATCCCTGCTGACATGTACATTCTTAATGCAAGATCACCGTTCATAGGCGAGATCAATCTGCCGTATCGTAGAGATCCGACCTCATTAGATAAGCAAGCGGCCCAGGGCATATAGTCCCGAGTTGATGCGAGTATTTCTAACAGGGGACTATTTTAAATAGTCATCTTTGTAATATATAGCTAATCTCGCTCAGGTGCATAACCCTGACAATGCATATGAAGTGTATGAAAGATCTATGTGTGATAGTCGTGTGACTAACATGTGTGGTATTCATGTGATTAGTACCCATATGTTTAATAGTCATGTGATCCATTGTATATTAGTCATGTGATTATTAGTCATGTTGCTAGTAGGATTATTAATATGCTTTTATTAATGGTCATTTTATCGGTCATTTGTTTGATAAGCGATATCTCCAATTTGTGTTCAAGGATTGGGCAACTTTTCATATGCTTGACGGTGCGTAAAAGATGTGTAACGATTGCAGATTCTAGAGCTACAACGTTGAACGAGTCGTGTTTTTGCATAGCGCTGCGTGAGCCAACTGCGACACATATGGCACATCTTTCACACAGAGGAGAGAAGGCGATGAAGCTATCACTATTCAAAGCCTCCGAGCTGTCGTGCTCCAATTAGTGTATGCTCCTAGCAGCTCTAGGGAGGAAGCCATCTGCTCAGGCAAATTACGCGAGGAGGCCAGTCTCTTGGATTTCATCAAGTCTGCCCGCATCCAGCCGAGGATGGTGGCACAGGCATTTCTGTATAAGCTTGAGCTTTTAGTGTCGGGACACAAAGTCATCGCCCAGCATTCAAATCTGCCCTTTGGATCTAGAGCTTGTCCTGCCATACGAGATATGCATAAGGCCGACTCTACGCGTAACATTCCCTGGAAGCGTAGGCACATAAACTGGCTGTTGTCAGTCCGACTCCCTGAGCCATCATTCTAGATGCAGTAGGCCATCAATTGCCGGTGGCACTGGCTTCAGGCTCCTCATCCTTCTAAATCTCGATTGCGCGTCGCCGTCCCAATGGTACATTAGATAAACTGGTATCATGACGGTTTGATTCTCCAAAAAGAATGTATCGCGATGAGGTTACAACGCATAAGTATACCCTACGTTATCTCATTTAGTGGTTCTTATCACGGAAGCCTCCTAACATGACCGAGCTCCGGAGCTGCTCCGGAGCCCCCGTTCTTGTTTCTTCACGATACGGCCCCGAGAGCTTGTACTCGGAGCCCATCATGCGTAGTGCTAATTCCACATAATCCATGAGCTAGTGCTTATGTAGTATTGTGTGGTGCGATGAAATGTATCACACCTCACAGATAACTGGCTCGCAATCTGTTACCTTATTATGCACTGCGTCGTTTTGGGCTGCTTCGCCACCATTGCATGGGCAACCGATTGCAAAGCGCGACTTAGGTTGGTACCACGATCATTATTTTTCACGGAAGAAAGAACCACGCGCACAGATCAGAGCATTGAATATGTCGTTAATTAGGTTTAAGACGCAAAAGTAGACGCGACGCATGCAGCAGCGCTGCCATTAAAAGTGATGAAACACTCGGGTATCCATGGTACGATGTTTTCGCCTTTACTAGTCTAAGTCTAGTTTGAAGCACATCTGTTACTGACCATTTCTTCATTCCAAATAATGGATCTAACCTCCGCGCACATTGCACAGCGCACAGCCTCGAAGGGGGATTGCAGCTTCTCAATCGCTTTGGAGCTATATATGTTGAATGCTACGGTGATCTTACGGTGCTACTCTATCCAGGTCAGATGTCTAGCTTTATCAGCTACCAGAAGACGCAAGACGCGCTCCTGCTCTCATTCGACATCCCTGAATCATATGCTGGTCTGAAAGTGTGGATAAACTCGAGGCTGGACTCATGTGTGTTAACACTCTGGGTTGGGACCAGCGTTTTCTGGCCAAAATGTGAGAACGCCTGTTTTGATGCCACATAATTTGAGGATTTGGGCGTTCCACATTAGATCGTTAAGGGCGATAGGCTAGTAGTAATATGCGCGTCAAACCGTAGCGTCCCTGGGTCCCCAGGGAAATCGCCGTGGTGATAGTCGGGTATATCTCGTGCTGTCCAGCGTATGTCCCGCTGTGTCCCGCAGCTGTCCCGCAGCTGTCCCGCAGTGTCCCGCAGTGTCCCACAGCTGTCCCGCAGTGTCCCGCATGTGTCCCGCAGTGTCCCGCATGTGTCCCGCAGCTGTCCCGCAGGTGTCCCGCAGGTGTCCCGCAGGTGTCCCGCAGGTGTCCGAATGGCGCTTGCTAAGGGGCTTCTAAAAGGCGGCCAAAACCCTCGTCATGACAATTAATGAATTTAATATTAACAAGAGCTGATAGACCTCCTCATCCACGCTGTGAAGTCTGGGTTCATGGTTCAATCTGAAACGGAAAGCTTTATCACCAATGCATCATCAATATGCTTCTCAGTTAGCTCTGCTTCCAGTCAAAAGAGAAAGCTCTGTCACATGACTCAGGGGTCAATCAGAGCCGAGCGATGTGTTCCCGACTGTTAAATTCGCCGAAATCTAAAACGATCTTAGGACGGGTTAGTAATCTAATCGCCTAGTAATCTGTTTGTCATGACACGCATATGGTACACAAATCAGTATAACGAACGAAACCAAGTTTCCGTCCAAATTTCTAAATGAAACTTACACACTCGTCCTTTTCTAAAATCTTCACTTATGTGTTGTTGTTGGTCATGTGATATGCATGACTGTACCCCTTGGTGTACGAGCAAATCCAAGTTTTCGTCCAAATTTCTAAATGACATTTGCACACTCATCCATTTATAATGGTTAACCCTACGCTTGAGCGGTATCCCTGGTCATGTGATCTCGCCGACCACCAGCCTGAGTTGTCTTTTCCACAGCGCACTTCGTCCTATACTCTTAATGACCTTCGTATAATGAGCCTTTGATAGTCAAAGCTGTCCCGTATTGATCTCTGGGCGGGAATTCGGCTTTCGTATTATCTTAGGTGGGGGCGCTAATCGATGCCCACATAAGGTCATCCAGTCCTAGAGTAGGCTCTATGGATGCTCTTATGCCGCCATGATTAACCAGCGGTTTATACCAATTATTCGCTGGCAATGATTACACAATATCACCAACATGAGACATTGTTAGGTCCACCTTTGAGCCAGAGCTCTCGCTGCACTTGTCTTGGTTCGATCTTTCTAAGACTAGTTGAGCAATGACTTTTGCCCAATGACTTCATGCCTGGCTCTATTTGGCCGCTTGATCTTGGAGAATTGTAACCAGTGCCCGATAGAAGGGTTGTGACCATGCTTGCCTACGACACGCGTATTTCCATTACCTTTCGTCCCCGTCCTGAGTCTCCGTGAAATGGTTTCTTTCTTCCCTATACACTTTCACGGTGCCAAGTAAAATATTCAGGACCCAGGGCAAACCCCCGTATAATGAAGGAGGCTTTGAAACCAACCGAGGTCATGAAGCGAGCGACTTACTAATAATGGCTTCTCTCATATCACCATGATCACCGTAGCGTCAAAATGGCACGATATTTAGACGAGCAGATTCAGACCGCAATTAGATGTTGCATGCACGGTTCAGGAGTTGCAGGAGAAGTACAGAACGCTCAATCGAGAGGTCCTTGTGGAATGCGTGAGTCCAATGGGGTGATCCAGTAACAGCCAGAGAGACAGCTTCAGTCAATGAAGGTCGCTATCCGAAGTCTCAATAGGCGCCTAGCAACACGGGCGTTCGATTTTGCAATCTTAGTTATGCTGTTAGCTGCAATAGGGGCATATCGCTTGCAACATAGCAAGAAGCAGCTGTGGTAGCTAATTGGCTGTCATATACACCGTACGGTCGGCGCAGCTTTTTACCGCCAGTGCCCTGTTTCTACCTGTAAAAGAATCTCTGCAGCTCTCCTCTCTGCTTTCAAGTACCCTTTTCTAACCGAATTAATCGTAGTCGCGAGCCGCCCGTTTCATGGCCCAGGATGGGTTATTGGACATCTGAGGTCTCAACAGTGCAAGGACCTTAAGTTGGCTGCCAGAGCTTACCCCTTTACCCACGTTCAGGCCACTCGCTCATTTAGCCCTGTGAGACGGATCGGAAAATGAGAGACCATCAACAAAACGACCATTTCAAGTATAGTGGGATCAGCTTAGCCGCCAAAGATAGCATAATCCGGGGATAACCTCGGCAGCCCGCGTCCTAAAGGCGGCATGCCTAAACAAGATACACCCGGAATGACAAGCGGGATCAGCTTCCATGGACTATCAGGGTTGGAGCCAGAGGGCAGCCTCGGTCTGCTCGCTGAGATAGCCCCGACCGTGCGGGGGCTCCCACCAGCCGTGTGGCCGATCGACAAGTGAATGATGGAATACACGAAGGAGACTGCTAAGAAATTTATCAGTAACCACCCAACCGGGTCCCCCGCGTCTTCTTCGAGCAGATGATGGGCTCGTCGGTGGTCAATGAACATATCGATCTTGCGCTTACTCTTTCCTCGGTTATAGGGGTTGTTGGCCCCGAGCACGGCGCATCTGAACTGGGCAGGCCCCGCAGTGTCCCACAGTGTCCTGCAGTGTCCCTCATTGTCCCGCAGTGTCCCTCATTGTCCCGCATTGTCCCGCATGTGTCCCGCAGGTGTCCCGCATGTGTCCCGCATGTGTCCCGCAGTGTCCCACGGGTGTCCCACAGGTGTCCCACAGGTATCCCGCAGGTGTCCCGCAGTGTCCCACGGGTGTCCCACAGGTGTCCCACAGGTATCCCGCAGGTGTCCCGCAGTGTCCCACGGGTGTCCCGCAGGTGTCCCGCATGTGTCCCGCATGTGTCCCGCAGCTGTGCCACAGTGTCCCACGGGTGCCCCCAATGAAATCGCCGTGGCAATGGTCGAGCATATCTTGTGCTGTCCAGCGTAACTGTCCAGGGGTGTCACACAGGTGTCCCGCATTGTCCCGCAGGTGTCCCGCATTGTCACGCAGTGGCCCGCAGGTGTCCCGCAGGTGTCCCGCAGGTGTCCGAATGGCGCTTAATAGGGGGCTAAAAGGCGACCAAAACGCCCATAGGATAGAAGATGAAATTAATATGAACAAAATCTGATAGGTCCGCTTAAATTTGCGAGGGTCAAGTTCACGGTTCGATCAAAACCGGCAGGTTCTATCACCAATGCGTCTCATATGCTTCTCAGTTAGCTCTGCTGCCAGCCTAAAGAGAAAGCGGTCGCGTGACTCAGAGGGCAAATAGGGCCGTGCGATGTGTACGCGACTGTAAAATTCGCCGAATTCTAAAACGATTCTAAGACGGGCTAGTAATCTGTTTGTCTAGTAATCTGCTTGCCACTGGTCGCATACGGTGCGCAAATCAGTACAGAAGGGAATAGATTCATCTATACCCCACATTCGGCAGATCAATAGGCTTGACTATGAGGTGACACTTTCAGCTTTTACTGAATGCCGCATAGAGAGGAATTATTGACATGGGAAACCCAGGTTCAAGACCGAACAGTGCTGAGTATGGGGAGAGGTCACATTACCCACCACCTCAGGACATGCCTGCGTGCTTTTGGACAAGCTTTCGACGCGACATCCTAAAACACGATTTGACGTCATAGATTAGTCAGTATATTTGCAGCATAATGTGAAATCCAGGTAAACGGATCACCCTCTGCATGCGGCTCATCTTGTAAGCAGAGTGCCACCACGCGTTGATGAAGCAGATCTCAGGTTGATCATCAGTTGACATCCGAGTGAATGTCGCAAATGCCACGCGAGGCCCGCGCATCTAAGGCCATTGAGGCCATGCGTACCAATCATTCTAGCATACGTGAGGCTGCAGCTGTACATGGCTTATCATTTTCCACTCTTCAAGGTGAACAAGTCCAATCACAAAGCACGCTCATGCGACGACAGATACGCGATGTGCAAAAAAAGCCTCCGACGAAAGTTACCGAAATGATTGATAGACTGAGTAAAAAAATCGCTTTCTTGGATGCACATCTGGATCTAATGCTGGAGCAGATGCGAGAGCTTGAGAAAGCAAATGAGGAAGAGACCAACAGACGCCGTAGACCACGCGTGAACAATGATCTATCTCTACTCACGAGTGAGGCAAAAGAGCGACTAGGTCTGAGACACGAAACACGCGACACAAACTCAAGAAAAAAGAGACGACATTGTCGATCGTGTGGCCAGCTCGGACACAATTCGCGAACATGCTCAGCTACGAATGATAAAAAGCCAAAATGCGGGCGGTGCGTGAATCAGGGGAAAGCGCGGGTGAGACGTTAGTATCAGTTTAAGCTCGTATTTAATTAGTTGAAGCGATAGGTCAATCCTGAGATCTGCTCCATAAACGAGGTGATAAAACTCTGCTTCTAAAGTGATCCGCATGAGAGGTGACGACCCGTTTATCTGGATTTCATTAATGGTTAATGGTGAGAGAGAGCGAAGGCTCAAATGGAGGCTTTGCCGAGCCGATGTCGAAGTGTAGCACTTTATTCTCAGTGGAAGGCGCTCTTTAAGAACCCAGGATGAGCAATTCAGTTTTATCAGATGGCGAATGTGTGCGAACCTGTTGTCTTCATCGAGCGCTGGTCTAAGGCGTGGACGATGCGCCACAACTAAGAGTCAGCCCACCAAGCACAAACCGCTCTCGCGGCGATTTGAGCCGCTCGCTATAGTAATCAAGCCCTCTGGTCAATTACACCCGCTTGAGCTGCCATCGAAGTAAACTCGCCGTTTCTTGCGAGGAGCTCTTGAGGTGGCCCAAACTCCAGCGCACGGCCGCCTGACCCCATAACTAGAATGTTGTCATAGTCCATAATCGTCTCGAGACGATGTGCAATGCATATCACGGTGGAGGATTTGAATTCCCGTTTGATGGTGGCTTGAATCCGAGCATCAGTGGCTTCATCTACAGCCGCAGTCGCTTCATCTAGAACCAAGATTTTGGAGTTTCTTACCAGCGCCCTGCTCAGCGCAATCAATTGCCGCTCACCGAGACTAAAATTCGAGCCCTCGGCTTCCACTTTGGAGTCTAAATGGAACTTGCTGCCATCACGGTTGGCCAGCCCCCCAGCCCTGTCGAGCGCATCCCATAGTTCTTGGTCTGTGTGCTCTGAGAATGGGTCCAGGTTAGAGCGTATGCTACCCTGGAATAGCACAGGTTGCTGGGGAATGATAGCAAGAGCATGTCTCAAAGTCTCGAGGGGTATATCAGTGATATCCTGGCCATCGATGGTGATTTTCCCGTCGCTCATTTCAACGAGTCGGAAAAGAGCCGAAAGGATGGTTGATTTTCCAGCACCAGTACGACCACAAATGCCAAGACGAGACCCTCCGTTGACAGCGAATGTTAAATCGTTCAGAGCCGGAGGCAGTTCCGGCCTGTAGTGGAGACTGACATGGTCAAACACAACTCCACCAGTGCTCGCAACCCAGCTCTGTAGCTCAGGCTTCTCGTGTCCAGATTCCTCCGGTTTGAGATCATCTGCATATTCTCCCAATCGTTCGACGGAGTTAAGCTGGTTCTCGAACATGGCAAAGATTGGGAAAATATCACACAGGTACTCTGCGACGCTCGGAAGCACTGTGAGGAGCATACCGATGTCAGAGGGGGAAAGGTTGAAAACCTGGAAGATTGCCAAAAATATTGTGACGAGGGTTAAAATCTCACCGAGAAAACCGTCCCGCAGTGCCATCCAGAAATGAGAGCCTTCATTACACATGGTTGCGGCGATAACATCATCAATCCTGCCGTTGAGGGTTTCTTGGCTTCTAGAAGCTTGGCCAAAGGCTACGATAACTTCCTGACCTTCGATATTTTCGGTCAGGCATGTCATTACCTTGCTGTCATACAGCTGCTGAACACGGTTCAATTCTCGCGAGGCGGTGCGATAGAACGCCATCAAGATGAAAGAAATCAGCACCATCGGAATCAAACAAACCAGAGACCACGGAACGTATACAAAAATCACAACAGCCGAGCCAACGAAACCGAAAAACGAGCTGAAAAGGTATCTCGTGTAGATCATAAGCCGCGTATCAAGGTTAACAACATCCTCAGTGAAGCGCATCATGATGCGGCCAAGTGGGTTCCTTTGGAAAAATTCTATTGGTGCTGCATATACTCCCTTGAGAGCTCGGTTATGCAGCTTAGAAGTGGCACTCGAATTCAGTATAGTAACTGTGTTCATGAAGGAAATGAAGCTAATGGTGCTAATACCCCCAACCAAACAGTACATACCAATATTGAAGCCAGGTGATTTGTCGAACTTGTTGCTTGTCCACCAGTTTAGCACAACAGTCACCATGCTATCAGCAGTGGCATATAATAGGGCGAACATCAGTAGTACTACGATGCCCAGCCACCCGAGCATGCTGTCGAGGCCGAAATATCGTACTATCACCTTCATCTGTACGCCCCCTAGCGCTCGCTTTTCCTCATCCATTGAGGAAATCACAGTATCCTTGTTTACCTCCTTAGTTTCAGAAGAGTCGCTGTGAAGCTCACTTGAGAGTGCCTCATGCTCTATGAAATCGGCGACATTTCTATCCTCTATCATGTCAGCGGAAGTGACCTCGTGCACAAATCTTTCTGCACCCATGGGTACCTCATTAGCTGCCTCAGCAATGGCCATGTCATGCTTGTGCTCCAGCTCAGGCTCATCCTTAACCTTTTGATGGCGCCTTTCCTTACCGATCGGGCTTTGTTCGACCAATGATGCGTGCGCGATATGATCACGGACCTCCTCCAGTGAACCTTGGATGCATGATCCGAGACCATCCAGAGATATGATTGAGTCTGCTCGCGACAAAAGCTTGGGATTATTCGTTGACAATACGATGGTTTTTCCGTTTGCCTTGACCAAACGCATCAGCTCATTGAAAATGAGATTTCCAACGCGAGCATCCATGGCGCTCAGGATATCATCTAGCACAATGAGATCACCATCATCGTACAAACAGCGGGCAAGGGCAAGGCGTGCGCGTTGACCTCCACTCAATGTAACTCCATTTTCTCCGACCTCAGTATAGTCACTATGTGGGAACAGCTCGAGATCAGATCCTAGGTCGCACATTCGAATTACCGAGTGGTAGTGCTTTGAGTCCCACTTATTGCCAAATGTGATATTATCACGAATGGATGCATTTCGAGACCACAGCGAAAGAGCGCTCGAGGTCTTGATGTTCTCTGACCTTAGGACTGATCCGTCTATCAATGGAATCGTTTCAATAAACGAGCTCAACAGTGAGGTTTTGCCACTACCCACTGGTCCGACGACTAGAACGAACGTTCCGCGGTTGATAGATATGTTAACGTTGTTCAGCAGAAGCTTGAGCACCTTTGGGGAAGCCTCTCTACCATCCTTGTCCTCGCCATTGTTCTCTTTGGACAAAGGGATTTTTTCCAGTATAGCTCTCAACTTTTTCGAGGGTCCCGGTATCGCTTTGTCGTCTTCTAGATCGGCATTTTTGGGGTTAGAATCCTTTTGATCAATCATCCAGCCAAATGAGGCATCTACCGTTTGAAATATGCTGCGATCACTACCGTTCAAGGGAGACACGTATGATGCAGTTTCTGGCAGTCTAAAGAACTCGGACATGCGGTTGATGGCAACCCAAGCATCAGCCAATGAACTTAAAGCCATGGTAAGTCGCGAGAACACAGGCAGAAACATACTAAATAGAGAGAGGGAGGGAAAGGCTAGTGCCGGCTGTAGACCCTTGCCGATAATAACCCGCACCGCGAAAGACAAGGCTCCGGCATAGTTTGGAGCACCAATTATGAGCGAGTTCACAAAAGACGTCACCAACCCAAGGAGTCGAATATATCTGGTTTCTGTGGCTCGCACAGTAGTAATCGCCTTCAGAAACGATTTCTCCCAGCCATAGAATTTGATGATCGAGATATTTTTTAATGTTTCTCGCGTCATCGAGATCCGTTTGTCTTGGAAAGGCATGGATTTGAATCTGAACTTTGCCGCGTTTATAGAGCCGAAAACATTGAATCCCAGGGCAACACAGAGGAGAGCGATTCCAGCAAGAGCCGAGACGCCAATATTGTATATGAGAACTCCAATGACTGCACCGACGTAAAGAGGGAATATTATCAGAATGTTGATATTCTCTAAGGCCATTGACGCACGCCGGGCATCACTCGAGGAGATTGATGTGATTTTCCCGGCGGAGTAGTCCTGTCTCTGTTGCGGGCTGAGACGGAGCATCTTGTCGTGAACCGCCGCCATGGCGAGAGTGCGTGAGTTTTCCACTAACATCATACCGTAGTACAGTGAATAAGCGCTGGCAAAAGTTCCCAAGGTGTTCAAAATTGAATTCCCGATAGTCAGACCTACGGCACGTCCATGGCTTGCTTGGCCATGCACAATTTGGAGATGCTCGGCTTCGTTGATCAGGTTGCGCGATAGAACGCTTAGGCCTACACCACTTCCCTGATTGAAGACCGCAAGGATTAGACTCATGAGTAACTGCCATCGCATCGCATACAGTATAGCCCAAGTCTCAAGAAATTTAGAGGGCTCATGGCTTGCAACGTACTTCTTGTAGTCTGCGAACCTTACGGATAAAGAGTCGCGTTTGGCTAGCAAAGGAATATCGTTCGGGACCAGGACACGGTCGTATCCCGTTCTCAAGAGGGGATCAAGCCATGCCCATGTAATCCGCGAGATTGGAGCACGCTCTATCTTACTGGGGGGTCTAGTTTCGGGAATGGGGCGCACCGGCGCAGAAAACAGATATCTTGATATGACATTGTGTTTCTGTGGGATGATTCTGTTCTCATCCATCATAGTCCATCAACTGCCTTTTTTCCCAAGGTGGCGATGAAGCGTTATATACTAGCTCCCCGCCCTTGCAAGTCGTGTCTCGTTCACGGCACTTCGTTATCTCCATAATCTCACGTGGACTAAAAGGTGCACTGCATCCTCTGCAAGGTGAGCGTATTTCGATCAATAGCGCATTTCCTCTGGTGCGTTATGTTTGGTGGAAGCCACGCCAACTAGGCCGCTAGAGGCCCTTCATCATCATGATACGGCTCACTTAAAGTCAAGTTTATTGTACGGGTGACTGTATCTCCAATGCAGAGCCGGCCAAGTTGCCACCCGCCAGCCTGCATATCAATGCAGGTACCCACACTTTTCACGTGATTATGGCAGTGCATGTGCACTCGGGAGCGCCCAGGCTCATCCCTGGCCCGGGAGAGGGACGGCTCAGCATGCCGAGGCCCCGTTCATATCGTGATCCTGCAGCCTCTCTCAGAATATAGCTCTAGAGCGGTGGATCTAAAGCTGAGGGCGGTGATAATATTGTCCTGAGATTGGTGTTTCATGGCAATAAGGCTTGAATGCGATCCTCATATTATCAATGTTGATGCTAAATATAGTTGGAGCAGGCGACGGAAATGAGTCAGATCAAATACGAGCCTCTTAGTGACGCGCGGCTGGCTTGGAAAGGCCCTGTGGAGCGCCATCAGACTGACTGACAGCCGCGCGACAGAGACTGACAGGTGACGACGCGCTAGAGACTCGTTACTCGTCGGGACATTAAGCCTTGAGCAGCTACTCATATTTAATGAGAGGGGCTATCGAGTCAGCAATAATCTCGAGCTTTAGCTTTCGCCCGTCCTTACCCGCGTGCATTTCGTCAAGCCAGTTACAAGTCTCCTCAGTGCGGCTACATCCGATCTTAACCACCGAGCCGGGATATGACTCCGCACAAGTCGGAAGTGGTTGGCGCGGTCGAGAGTCTAGCGTGAGCACCTTTCAAGCGCTGCACCTGGCCAGACTGGTCGAGCAGCAGGCTTCCAACCTCGTCAGCCGACGGCTTCCGCTCATATTACCTCCCCTGATCCTTATTTGATGCCTCGGTATTTGCCTTTTTCAAATTTTCAACAGGGATGCTGGCGTGCGATTCTTCCAACGGTCTTTCTGTGAAGGTCTGCTCTCCCCCGACTCGCACTAAGGCTCATATGGAGGCTTTACGGAGCAAATGTTTGGCCCTATATTTTCGGCGAATGGCCCCCTTTTAAAGACTCTAAAGTATATGACCTTTTTTCAAGGATGAACGTGCTATCTGTTGTCTTCATTGAGCGGCTGTCTAGGGCGCGGCGGGAGATGCACGCGCCGGCATAACTAAGAGTCACACACGGGACCGGAAGTTTCAGCGAGACTTAGCGTTAGACGTATCATGTGACGTACGCGTGGTAGGCCGGAGTAGGCCAACTAAGTCGCGTTGCGCCCCGGTGTGCTTGAGTGACGGAGCTGGAAGATGGACGTCGAGGTCGGGGTCCTGGAGAAACGGATTCGGAAGCCGCGAAAACCCCAGCTCCTCGTACTCGTGATCACGCTGCTGCAGTTTGTGCTGTGTCTTGTGTTTTTCGGGGTGTACGACCGGATCTATGCGCGGTCGACCCACGGCACGGCCGGGATCATTGGCGCGGCGATGAGCGGGCTGAGCCAGAGCCTGCTGCAGCTGTTGACGAACCGGTACAACTACGCGGCGATATTAAAATTCCAGGTGTGGGGGGTGATCAATGGGGTGTGGACGCGGTTCTGGACGGAGCAGCTGTCGGAGCGGATAGAGCTGTGGCCCGTGAAGGTGTTCATGGACCAGGTTCTCGGCAACCCGCTGGCGGTGTTTGTGTTCACGAGCCTGTCTGCGTTCTGGGAGGGGTACGACATTGACCTGTACCTGCAGAAGAACTATGCGGCGGCGCTGAAGATCTCGCTGTTTGTGTGGCCGCTTGCGTCGGTTGCGCAGTTCTGGTTTATTCCTGAGCGGTACATAGTGCTGTTCAACATGGTGGTCAACTTTGCATGGATGGTAATTCTTGGGCTACTGACGTGATGCGGGCCGAAGCCCAAGGTCATAAGTAGCTGGAAACTCAGCCAGGGGCTAGCCTGAAACGGGTAGTCTGTAATTGTAATATAGCGGTGCGTGTGGAGCGGTGAGTCGCAGTGTATTGTTAAGCGGCTTATTGCGAAGCAGGGGCCGGCATGCTGGGTACAGCGGAGTGGCTGGGCAGGTCTAGTATATAAGCTAAAGAAAAGCCGAATTAACACAAGTAGCGATGCAAACAGCGGTGTGCCGATACCCGAGGCGCGTCCGACGCCGGTGTTTACCCGGTGTTTACCCGGGCGCCCCAGCCAGCCTGGGCGCGGGGGACCCTGACCCTTCGTGGGACACCGCACCAGCTTCCAAGCGCGGAACCACGGCCAGGGAATGGCATTGCCGAATCTGAGACGGCTGTTTTCGTCGTTCCGGACCGAGGAGGAGGAGCGCGACTACTCGCGGACGGCGTTCTTCAACCTTGTGGGGTTCCTGGCCACATCTGCGCTGTTCAGCATCATTGCTCAGAAGGCGAATGATAAGTAGACTAATTAACGCGCGCGGCAGGCTGCGGGCACCGGTTTTGGGCCCGCCTGCGGCACACGCGGCACACGCAGCACCCGCAGCACGGGGCCTGGTTGTGCGCAGCGGTGGCACGCGCGACCAGTACGCAGAGGGCCTTGCGCGGCTGCGCGCGCAGGCTCGCAAGCAGCTCAGCGTGACCGAGTTCATCACGCAGTACGACGAGGTGCGGCAGATCGAGCTGTTTGCCGGGGTGGCCGAGGCGCCGTCGGCGCAGATGCAGGAGGGCACGCGCGTGCACGAGCAGCTGGACACCGGGGCGGCCGCGGCGGTGGGCGAGCGGCTGACGATTGTGCTGCCCGCGGCGCTGACGGAGCTGGGCCCCGACGTGCGGGGTCTGGTCGAGAGCGCGCAGGCGGCGCCCGGGGCAATGGCCTCGCTCGGCCAGGAGGCGCACAAGCTGCTGGAGCTGCTGCTGAAGCTGATGCATCTCGCCGACCCGCAGGGCGGCAGCGTGCGCGAGATGCGCCTGCGCGGGCCGGCGCCGAATGGGTGCGTGCTGCACGGGATTGTCGACGGCGTGGCGGTCGGCCCCAACGGGCTCACCGTCACCGAGACAAAGACCACGGCGAGCCGGGCGCTGGCGGCGTTCCAGGTGCGGCTGGCGCTGCACCAGGCGTTCACGTACCACTGGCTTCTGGCGCGATTTCTCGCCGGCGGCTCGGCGCGGGCACTGGTCCCGCTGTTTGTCGGCGCCGGCGAGGCGGCGGTGCTGGACACGGCGTTTGGCGAGGGGCTCGAGCTCGCGAACGCGGCGGTGCGCCGGCTGGCGCGGGCCGGACTGGCGCCGTGGGTGGAGCTGCAGTTTCTGAAGCGGCGGCGCGACGCGGGCTACGACGAGGAGCTGCTGCGCGTGCCGTACGACGCCGGCGTGGTGGCCGACGTGTTCCGGAGCCGGCTCGACCTGTTTGAGGGCCGCCGCGAGGCGATTGCCGGCACGCTGCGCGACGCCGCCACGGACTGGGAGGCGCGCGACGCTTGACGGGAAAAGCATTATTCATTAACTGTACAGGGGTCTTACGCCGTAGTCTAAAGCCGGCAGATATACAGAGTTCGTAACTGTTCGTGGCAAAATGGCAAAGAGGGCGGGTGCCGGGGCGCCGGGGCCGCGATGGGGCCGGCTGGGCGAATTAGCCGGCTGGGCGAATTAGCCGACATGGGCGGACTGGGATGTGGGGTCGGATTGGAGGGCGAAGAGGGGTTGAGAGAACCAAACTAGTGGCCGTAGTTGGGTCCAAACTGGGGCCAAACTGGAGTCCTGCCTGGGACCAAACTAGAGCCAAACTGGAGGCCGGCATAGAGCATGAGGCCCAACTGGAGTCCAGCTGAATCCAATCTAGAGACCAACCTAGATCCAAAATGGGGCCAACTGGAGCCAACTGGAGCCAGCTGGAGCCAACTGGAACCAACTGGAACCAATCTAGAGGCAAGTCTAGGCCAGCGTAATTCTAGAGCCAAACTAGAGCCGGGTCCAGAGAGCCAAAGTGAGAACTCAAACCTCGTGTCTAGAGCGAGCGCGCAGAGTTGATGTAGTACTTCGCCATCTCGTACACCGTCCAGCAGATCGCCGTCGACGGCACGTTCGCCAGAATCCGCGGCTGCACGCCCCGCGCAAACCCGCGCAGGCCGTTGGTCTGGTAGATGTAGCGGGCGGCGTCGCGGACCGAGCCGAGCGTGCGCGCGCGCGCGTCGGGCGACACGCCGCGCGTCTGCAGCAGC
>JAKTRO010000076.1:0-39670 GCA_030579755.1 Entelexis gropengiesseri | reverse complement strand
GGTTCGGCGGCGAGCAGCCCCGCGGCGGGTCTGTGCAGCCGCTGCCCGACGAGCCCGCGGCCTCGAAGCCGTTCGGCGCCGACTCCTCGGACCCGGCAAAGCTGTTCCCGGACCTCGGCGACTTCAACGCCGACGTCGTGCCGCCGGTTACAAACCAGTCCGACCTCGACCAGATCTCGCGCGACCTCTACGACAACAATGACTCTCTGCAGAACATTCAGGACTGGCTGGTCCGGCTCCCCTACGACGAGTACGGGAGCCCGAGCGGCAGCAGCTACACGGACAGTGAGAGCCACTTCAACGTGAACGACTTTCTCGCGGAGGACCCCCAGGCCTCGGTGCCCGCGGGCCTCAAGGCCGACGACCCGCTCAGCGCTTCGCTCGAGGATGGCGCCCCGAGCCGCAAGCGTGCGCGGGCCGCCTAAGTTATATATTTATGATTACGCGTGTCGGCGGCTGCTGCTGCCCGGCCGCGCTAGCACTGTTATAGTGATCCTTGGTTTATGTATACCCTTGATGCCGGGCACCCGATGTTCCGTTGTGTCGTGGAGAAACGTTGCTTCGTTGTTTGGTTGTTTTGTTATTTCGTCGTTTTGCTTTGTTGTTTCGCTCTTTTATTAATTCGCTCTTTTGTTGTTTCATTTCGTAGCTATTTAGGGTGGTTTGGACTGGATACAACAGCTAATTTGAGTACGTAGAGTTGATCTCTCCACCGTTGCCGCCAGCGGCACCGAAGTTTGCCAATTGAACAACCGCCGATCTAAACTACTAATCTACGTAAATATTCCTGCAGCAAACCACTTCTCTCAATCTGAAACCATGGTACTCTCGCCGTCTCGCGCTCGCTGCGGGTAAGGGCCAGATTGCCCCCGGCCGGACATGTCAGCCGCACTCGCACCGCTGGCCCTGCATCCGCCGCGCCATCCGCCAGTGCAGAACCGAGGCACGCCAGTGAGCCGGGCGCTTCGACACCATGCTGAACTTCTTCAAGTCGTTCTCCTCGAACATCCACTACAACTACTCCGTGCAATCGCGCCCGACGTTCACGGCAGGATGCTGGGCCGTATTCGACGCCAAGAGTAAGTCGACCAACGACCCCGTGAGCGTGTTTGTCCTCGACAAAAAGACCGCGTCCGAGGCCCTCTCGTCGAACGGGATCAAGCCCCGCTCCGTGACCCTCGCCGAGATCTGGGACTTTGCGAAGCGCGGCGTCGAGCAGCTCACAAAGCTGCGGCACCCGGCGGTTCTGCGGCTGGTCGAGCCCCTCGAGAGCTCAAAAAGCTCGCTCACGTTCGTCACCGAGCGCGTAACAGGCACGCTCGCCCTCGCTGCCACCGATCTCGACGAGCTCGCCATCGTGCGCGGACTCACGACAGTTGTCCAGGCCCTCTCGTTTCTCCACGAGTCGCTGGGCATCGTGCACCTGAACCTCACCCCGCAGACCGTGTTCATGGACGCGCAGGGCGACTGGAAGCTCGCGGGCCTCGAGTTTGTTGTCCATTTCGACGAGTACAGCAGCTCAGACTACTTCCTGTCCCAGCTCGACCCGCGCATGCCGCAGTACATGCAGCCCGCGTACGATTTCTTGGCCCCCGAGCTCGTGCTGAACAGAAAGGTCCGCGCGGCAAACGACGTGTGGAGCCTGGCATGCGTCATCTACACGCTGTTCATCCGCAAGCAGCCGATGCGCACGCGCGGGAACCCGAGCGCGTACAAGGACGAGCTCAAGCAGTTTTCGAAGCAGGTGGCCGCGTCAGCCACCGTCTCGAAGTTCCCGGCAAGCCTGCAGCCGTACCTGGGTGCGCTGTTCTGCGAGGACCCCGACGGCCGAATGGGCCTGGCCGCGCTCGAAACAACCGACTTCTTCCAGAACCCGCTGATCAAGGCGCTGAAGTCGCTCGACGAGTTTGCCGCGAAGCCGGTGGACGAGAAAGTGGCGTTCCTCAAGCACTTCGAGCAGCTGCTCCCGCAGTTCCCAAAACAGATGCGCATCCGCAAGATCCTCAAGTTCGCCACCACCGAGCTCAGCGGGCCGCGCGACCCGGCCACGGCACTGCTCGTTGGCAACGTGCTGTTCGCCGTGTGCGCAGATATGAGCCGTCTCACGTTCCAGGAGCAGGTGCTGCCGCTGTTCCCGAAGCTGCAGGACTACTTCCAGTTCCAGGAGAGCGTTGCCAACAACCTCGAGGTCGTGGCCAACGATACCTCCGACAAAGACTTCTCGAAGTACGTGCTGCCCCTCCTCACAGATATCCTCAAGCACCACGAGGCCCAGTACGCGCCGGTCCAGACCCTTGTTCTCAGCTCCGCATCCGTATACAAGGACAACCTGACCGTGCCCAAAATGGAGCAGACGATGTTCCCTGCCGTGATCGACTGCTTTGCCGCGACGCCGGCCCGCAGCGTGAAGGTTGCCGCCACACAGTGCCTCAGCGTGCTCGTGGACAAGGGCGTCTCCAAGGCGCTGATTGCCGATAGCATGATCCCCGCGCTCGAGCGCATGAAGACCCGCGACCCCGCCGTGAGCATTGCTGTCTCGAAGCTGTGGGAGAGCGTTGCGCCGAAGCTGTCGACCACCCAAGTGTTCGAGCAGGCGGTGCCGCACCTGCTGACCCTCTCACTCTCGAAGGAGCTCACCGTGCAGCAGTTCAAGAGCATCACGTCGATCGCGAAGCGCGAGATCGAGAACGTCGAGAAGGTCAAGGCCAAGGAGCTGGCACATAACCACGCTCCAGCCGACGACGCGGACGACTGGCTCTCGGCCCCACCGGTCGCGGCCCCGCCGGTCGCGAGCGCCCCATCTAAACCACACAACACCACCGTCCCCACCATCACGCCCAAGCCGATCCCTGGTCCCCAGGGCGGCGCGTCCGATCTCTTGGGTGCACCAGTCAAGCCAGTGCCAGCACCAGCAGCTGCCAATGTGCCTAAGACTGCCACCACCACAACACCATCATCCTATGGAAGATTCCCGCCGCCAGCGACCACAACAGCCAGTGCAGCGAGACCGCAACCGCAGCAGCAGCCGCAGCCTAAAGCTGCTCCGCAGCAGCAGCCATCGCTTGCGCGCCTGCAGACGACGCCGGCAACGCCATCACCGCCACAGGGCCTGACGGCGTCCGTGCTGCGGCCCAACTCAATGGCTAGCATGCAGGCGATGAACAAGACTAACCAGACTGCACCAGGAGTCATGACGCCCATGGTGCCCAACTCCACATCGGTGCTGGTACCCACATCCGCGGGACCGGCCACCGCGGGGCCGCTGAGCTCGTTCGCGACGCTGCAGCCGATGGTTCCTGCAGGCTCGCGGTCGCCGCCGCCGCCGAAGGACGACGAATTCGGGTCGTTCTTCTCGAGCTCTAACAACGGAAGTCTGATATGAGCGGCCGGTCATGGAAGAATACTGCATTAATACAAGCCAGGCCAGGCCAGGCCAAGCCAAGGCAAACCAAGCCAGGCCTGGCCGAGCTAAGCTCGCTCTCCTTTTCGTCCTATTTAGCAACTTATTTATTTTTAGGAAAAGATGTGGCTCAGCATGATCTGCGTCGCGCGCAGCGCCTCGTAGCGCACCTCCGCATCCTTGTGCGCGATCAGCTCCATTAGCCGCTGCTTCCCGCCGCTGTGGGCAACCACGGTCGTGGCCTCGGGCGCCTCGCGGATGACGGCGCCAATGTCATGGCACGCAACGGCCAGCGTGACAGTGTCCTCGGACGTCTTTGCCAGCTCCACAACCTCCTTGAACACGGCCCAGTCGTGCGCCTTGAACTGCTCGATGTTGTCGATCCAGAACGCAGCATTGCGATGCACCGGGGTCCACCGCAGATGCTTGACATGCAGCTCTGCCGCGTACTCCTCGAACGTCGTCATCTGCGCCAGCGTGGTGCTGAGCGAGTCGTTCAAGTACGCGACGTCGCCCCTCAGCTCCTCGTCGGGCCACTTGCGGTCGGCCAGCTGCCTGAGCACGTTGATCCCGCCCTCGGCGATCATCACCTGCACCGCGCCAATCGGCACAAACCGCGCGAGGTTCGCCAGCAGCGCAACCGTCACCCGCACAATCTTCTCTTTGATCGCAGCCTTCGCCACTTCGAGCAGCGGCGTAATCACATTGAACTCGGCCACAAGCCGCTGCGCGCTCACCTTGTCGAACGACAGAATCCACAGCGTGAGCAGCGCCGAGTACTGCACCTGCAGGTTGCCCTCCTTCACAAGCTCAACAACAGCCGGCACCGTCTCCTTCTCAAACGACCGGAACACGATACGGTACTCGGAGATCTGGAGCAGCAGCGCGTAGGTCTGTAGCGCCAAATCCTTCAGGTTCAGGTCGCTCTTCGTGGTCAGCAGCAGGTGCTGCGTGGCATACTTGAACACCGCGTCGATGCTGTCCCTCGGCGCAATCACATCGGACTCGGCAATCACGGTGAGCGCGCGCATCGCCAGAATCGAGATCTGCTCGTCGCTGCGGTCAAGCAGCTTGGTGAGCGTGCTCCACGCGCCGTCCTGCCGGCTCAGGTCCACCGCAAACTCGCGCACCTGCGAGCCGTATTCCTCGACAAACAACACCAGATACTTCACCAAATCGTCTCGGATATCCTTCTGGAACAATTGCACTACCAGTTGCGCATACTGCTGCGTGTTTGCCCGCACCTGCTGCGTGCGCTCGGGCGCCGGAAGCTTGTCGAGCGACTCGAACGATTGCACCTCCTGCTCGTCAACAACATTCACCCGATTGAGACCCTTCCAGGGAATGGGCCGCGAGTGGATGCTGCTGCGAATGTCGTCGAGCACCGGATTCCGCAACATCTGGCCTCGCCTCTGCCTCGCTCGATCTCTGACGCTTCCAGCGATAAGGAGATGGAGGTGCTGACGCTCGATCCGCTGAGTAAGCAGACTCGAGGACCTCGAGGTGCTGCTTGTGCTGATGATGGTGGTGACGGTGGTAGTAGTGGTAGTGGTCGCAATGGTCGTAGTGGTGGTGCCATGACACCGTGCTGGTTATTACATGCCTTTTGATGCGTTGAATTCATCGAAGCCTCTCTGAGCCTAATTGCAATGATTCTGCCGAACCCGCGACATATTTGATTTACTCATTTATTCGACTAGTAGACGCCGATTGAGCTGCACTTCTCTACGATACTAATAGGCGCTGCGCGATTTTGAGACATGAGTCGTGTGAGCCCAATTAAGCTTGCCCTCCACAGCTGCCCAAGACGCCCATGAGACCCTCTGCGTAGCGCTACCGCAACCCAACCTTAATCATAATCAGGCGCTGCAGATTGCTCGATTACGTTTAGCGATGATATAGTTTATTCAGGGCCGACAACGGATCTGCAGACATATTGAACTGATGGCATAAGTGTTAAAAGATAGCTAATTGATCTTCGCCTGAAAAGTACACACCAGGAACCGTTCGGGTACCACACCAGGATCAAAAACAGAGCAATTCGGTCGGCTCATCCGCAGAACAGAGGACTACGAAACGACAGTAGCTATAAATAGCTATAATGGGGTAACTCAGATCCATAATCGTCTAACACAGCCGCATAGACAGAGCAACCCGATCTTACCGAGGCGCGCTTCAATGACAGCAGAAGGGTTTACCTGTTCCACACTTGAGTAATATTTTGAGGGCGCATTTTTAGCTTAGGTGCGGCAGACCAGAGTAAGAGAGATACCAGAAGTTTAATTGGCTCGGCCCCGCTCACGCTATCTTGTCTATTTGCCCCGAGAGTGCTTCATACCAGTGCAATAAGAAACGTCTTCTCGTGGAACACTGATGAAACTCAGTGGTCAGGCAGGCTCTCTAACCCCTTCTAACACAAGCCCTCCAAGCTCAGCAGGGACAATGCCAACCGAATCGATGCTATTTCAGTGTTTCTCCCCTGTCAACATACCGGAAGTGGTTAGTGCCCGCTTGAGGGATATCGAAAACGAGCAACGAGAATTAATTGCTGAACGCGATAAGTCGTGCATACAGAGCGAATCAGAGGGAGGCAAGTATGAGGCGCATAGCCGTGGCGTTGTGCCAGATGGCGCAAATTCGAACATAGATGCGAAAGCTGTCGAATATGATAACAGTGCCCCGCGAACAGCGATAAACCATAGCGATCTGGGACCAGTCACCCCCCCTTCTTCCACAACCTCTCAGCCGTCATCGACTCCATCTAACATCTCTTCTCCCCGGTCGGCTGTACCACCCACGTTCTCGTTGAACGCTGTGGCCTCTCCTCAAAATGGACAGGCCGCGTCCCCGCCTGTACTACCTGGCAGCCAAGAGTCGCTTCCAAAGTTGCGCTCATTTGGCGGCCGCCGGTCTAAGCCGCCCCCGGCACTCAACGTCAGCGCACTCCGGCGTGAGCGCCAGTTTAGCGGTCCATATTCAGCGAACCCCATGCTTCCTAGCAAGAAGCAATGCACTGAAGACAAGAAGGATACCAGCGCTGATCAATCAAATGTGAGTGAGGGCAAAGACGAGGAGGAGGGCAAACAGAACCTGCAAGAAACCCCGAACGAGACTGCCACCCCATTAGAGCCCGATCCATCAAATCCGAGCAAGATCAGGCTTCCATTAATTTCTGAATTGGTCAATGCGCCCTACATTGCTCCTCCAAATCCGCGGCTGTCGAAGCTGCTGTGGTCTCCTTTGAGCACGCCTACTTCCATGCCCACTACTGCGACTGCTCCGTACTTTAGCGCGCCAATGAGCTCTTTACCTGATTTGAAGGACTCCCGTCGATCCTCTAGAGTCAGCATAAGCCCCGTACAGGGCACTGGTAGCAACCTGGAGGAGCAGCCGGGTTCCGCCGCGCTAAATGTTGCCGGAATGACCAAGTCCGAACAAAAGCGAAAGTACATGGAAACCTGCAGCGAAATGTGGGATCTGCTACATGGGTAAACCTCGGGGTGCCAAATGCCCGTTGGCACTGGCTGGCTGTAATGTCGTGCACTGCAGATCAATTCAAAAGGCGCCTATATATTAAACAATCGGTGGCTCCTACACATTTAACATAGACAGCTTTGGAACCAAATAAGATCCGGTCGGCTAGATCAAATGCTGATCTTGGCCTGTCCACTCTCCACCACAGCCACGCACCCCGTGCCCGCATGCATAGCTGGGACTGGGGACGGGGCTCCCACCCCGGGACATACAGGCCTCGCCGAGATGTGCAGCTGTTCACATGGCGCGGGGAAGTACCGCCACGCAACCCTAGCCCAGACACCACACCCACACAGGCCTCCCCGATTTCTCGGTTACGGAGGAGGAGGCCCTGCTGCATCGATACAAAGCGTATGCAATGGGTCATTGACGCTTGGAACAGACTCTCGGCGTTTTTGGTCGGAATATTCAATCTCCTGATTGACCTTTTCAGATTCTGGAAAAGCCGGCTGATGCTCTCTCTATATAAAAAAAACGAGAAACAGGAGCTGGCCGAGCGCCTGCGGAACTCGGCGTCCTTCAACGAGTGGCACGATGCAGCGCTCCAGCTTGATGGGCTGTATGCCAACGACGTGTGGCGATCTGCTCCGGCGAGCTCCGACTATGACTACAAGCTGATTGGCTCGCTGGCAATGCGACTTGGTGTGCTGCGCGAGAAAGGTGCCTACGACGAGCTTGCGGAGGTGATCCGCTCGGGGCTTATTCGCAATATGGGCAGTATTGCCAACGTCGAGCTCTACACCCGCGCGTACTCGGGCACCAAGTTTCTGATCGAGGACTACATCCACGAAGTCATTCAGTCGCTCACAAGCCTCAGCGAGGGAGACGACCGCGACAGCCTAAAGACGTTTTTCCGGGATACCCGACAGAGCTACGGACGCACCGCGCTGATTTTTCACGGGGGCTCGTTATTTGGTATGTGCCACTTGGGGGTGGCGAAGGGCCTGCTCAGCACTGATCTGCTGCCGTCGGTGATCTGCGGGTCCACGGTTGGGTCAATTGCGGCGGCGTACGTGTGCAGCTTCCCGGCCGACGACATAATGCACGCAATCGACCGTGTGCCCAGCGCAATTCTAGCGGCGTGGCCGCAGGGCTCGGACCAGAAGTCGGGGTCGACCCTTGGCGGAATCATGGACAGCGCCCTACGCTCGCGGTTCCCGCCCGAGATCCTGATGTTCCACCGGTTTGTGGCCCGTCACCTTGGTGATATGACGTTTGAGGAGGCGTATCTTGCGTCCGGGCGAGTGCTCAACATTCTTGTCCTGCCTGCCGACTGTCACGTCGGCACGTTCTACAACTATTTAACCACACCAAAGGTAATAGTGCGGACGGCAGTCTTGGCCTCGATTGGCACTGGGGTTTTGCCCGGGTACGAGGATGTCGAGCTGCTTGTGAAGGACTACCGCGGACGCGTGCGCCCGCACCCCGACTCGCCGTGCAAGTTCCTGCCGGCGAACCAAAGAACGTACACGCCGCCGCGCAAGTCTCCGTACTCGCGTCTGGCCGAGCTTTTCAACGTGAACAATTACATTGTGAGCGTGAGCCGGCCGTACTTTGCGCCAGTTCTGCTGTCGGAGTTCAAGTATCGCGGGCAGCCTCGGCTGTGGCAGCGGGCGATCAAGCTTGTGCGCATGAGTGCGCAGTATCGCATTGGCCAGCTTGCGGAGCTGGGTATTGTGTCGCAGACGCTGAAGTCGATTTTTCTCGACGAGATCATTCCTGGCGGGTTCCAGGTGAATCTTGTTCCGGAGCCGGACGCGCTGCTCCGCGATGTGCTGCTGGTGCTGGACACGGCCAACATCTCGCAAAAGACCAAGTACTGGATCAAGCTTGGCGAGAGCAGCGTGTGGCCCTATGTATCGATTATCTGGGCGCGCTCGAAGATTGAGTTTGTGCTGGAGGAGATGTACGAGCAGCTTATTGAGACTTAATTGGCGAAGCAGGCATTCTTGTGAAGCTTCTAGTAGACTTTTTGTAAACCTATGTAGACAGATTATATACCACTACTTTTTTGAAACAGCTCAAGCTCTGTTGCCTCGATGGCTTTTGGTATAGTATTTAGATGTGCGTGTGCAGCGAGGTAAGGGCATGGACACCCAGGCGTTTATTGAAAGCGAGCGGAGCCTCGAGCTCAGCGCCGCGGTCCCTGACAACCGGGTAGTGTGCATTGTGGACTCGTCGTTCAATCCGCCCAACAATGCCCATCTAAAGCTTGCGCGCCTGTGCCGTGAGCGGTTTCCACAATGCGTGCTAGTTCTGATGCTGTCGACTGGCAACGCCGATAAGCCCACGGTTGAGCCGCAAGAGCTGGCCCAGCGCGTGGCGATGATGAATATAGTGGCGCAGGACGAGCTTGGCGGAGATGCGGTGGTGGCGCTCACGACCCAGGCGCGGTTTGCCGACAAGGCGCAGGTGATGCACGACGCTCTGCCTTCGGCGCGGCTGGTGTTTGCCATGGGGTACGACACGCTGCTGCGCCTGGCGGACCAGAAGTACTACGAGGTTCCTGTGGCCGCCGCGCTCGCGCCGTTTTTCGCAATTGCCGAGGTGCTGGTGCTGACGCGGGCCGAGGACGGCGGAGTGTCGAAAGTGCCGGTTCTGGGACCCATCAGCGAGCAGGCGGAGCTGTCGATTCCCGGGCTGGTGCCGTTTGCGCCGCGAATCCACATTGTGGTTTCCGCCCAGGACACCGTGGACGTGAGCTCGTCGCGGGCGCGGCGGTCGGCTGCCGACCTCGAGCAGACGACGCCGCGCGGAGTTGCCCGGTTTGTGCTGAGCCAGCACCTGTACGGGCTGTGAAAAACAAATCAAAGTCAAGATTATATATGAGAAAGCATGGAAGGATGCCTATGCGAATTAAATAGCTACTAAATTAAATATACAGCTAAGACTTTTTAATGATCCAGCTGCACAAAAAGCCTGAGGCCATGCTGCACTCTAAAGCAGCTGGAAAACGAGGGCGCTGAGCAGGCCCGCAATGCCGGGAGCACCGACGACGGCGGCGTTCTTCTTCTTGGCCGAGGTCTTGGAGGCGGAGGCGGAGGCCGAGCCCGAGGACGCGCCCGAGGCGGAGCCCGAGGCGGCGGCAGCACCGCCCGAGGCGCTGGAGCCCGTGGCCGACGCGGAGTGGGAGCCCGAGCTCGAGGAGGCCTTCGACGTGGAGCTGAGGCTGGTGGACACGGTGGTCGTGAGGGCCTTGCAGACGTACTTGTCGCCGTGGAAGTCGCCGTTGCTGTGGGCCTTGTCGAACGACGAGCAGTTGAGGTAGCCGGTCGAGTTGATGTTGACGCCACCGTCGACCTCCTCGATGCTGGGGAGCGCCGCCGAGCTGAAGTTGCCCGTGAACTCGACCGCGCCGCCGACCGACGACAGCTTGGGGAAGCCGAGAACCTTGCTGTAGCGGCTGTTGTTGGCAATCACGAAGCCGCCGCCGATCTTGGTCAGGTTCGAGAACGACGCGTTGCGGAGCTCCGAGTTCGAGTTGATCGAGACGGTGCCGCCGACCGAGCTCAGCGACGGGAAGCTCAGGCCGTACATCGTGTTGTTGATGAAGCCGAGCGACTGGTTCACGGTCTGGAGGTTGGGCATCGACACCGAAGCGCAGTACCGGAACGTCGCGTTGTTGGCCCAGATCAGGTTCGGCAGCGACACGTTGACGTCGTCGGAGTTGAACGAGATGTCGAGCAGCTGCGAGATCTGCGTCGCCTGGATCGTGATGTCCGAAATGTACTTGTTGTTGTTGACGTTGAAGTTGTCGACGTGCGACAGGTTCAGGCCGTCCAGCGACTTCAGCGACGTGTCGCTGACGAGAATGTTGCGCGCGTTCTGCACGCCCGCGTTGAACTGCAGCTCCTCAAGGTCCGGCAGCGTGACCAGCGAGATCCCGCCGAGGTCCGTGAGTTGCGGCAGCGACAGCGTCGACAGCACCGTCAGCTGGTTGAGGTTCAGCGTGCCGCTGACCTTCTGCAGGTCCGGCGCACCGAACGACGTGACCTCGGTCGCATTGAAGATTACGAGGTCTCCGGTGATGTTGCGCACGCCCGTGAGCGTGAGCGGGCCGCTCACGACACCGCTGATGTGGAGCGAGCCGTCGAGCTCGGCGCAGCCGCTGATCTGGTCAAGGTCCGCCTGGCTGGTAGCGTTGACGGACTGCGAGCAGTTCTGCGCAGAGACCAGCGACACTGCTGCAGCGGCAAGGACTACACTACGAGACACCATCCTGTCTGGAAACGCTATTCAAAGCTGGAAAAAAGGGAGGGCGCCTCTGGCATGCCGGCCTGGTTTTAAGAGACGCCAGGTTTGTGTATGTGTCAGCGTGTCCCGCATATGCAGGGTTGTGCCTTTGTTTTGGTCGCCAGGCTGGGTATGCGGGAGGCGGTATGTGCGGCCCGGTTTGGCCCAACTGGGGCCGATTTTTCCCGCGGCAGTAGCAGGGGCGCGAGAAAATCCAGAAAGTGAGGCTGGGAGCTCGTGAGCCCCGCCAGCGGTGGAAGGGTGCGGCCGTCGCGGCGTCTTGGCTCGCGGCGCGCTGCGCGACCTGAAACAAGGAGGCACGCGAGCCATCAGCGTCGCCCAGGCTATTTTTAGAGCGAGCAGAGATACGACTATTATCACAAAAGCCGCTTAGTCACGCCCCGCGATTGGCCTCACGACCACCACGACCACCGCGCACGCGCAAACATCGCGCGTGCGTGAGGCAAAATGCTTCGTTGACCTAAGACCTCAGCAGTCGCTGCCCTTCTCTCCACATTCCTCGTCTGTAAGATCTCTTAAGCCCACAGATGCTATCCCTATAATACTATGCTTGTTAAATAAATTATCATTTTGAAATAAACTAGAGCAACGATGTCGACAGCACCGGCACTTGCTAATCCCGGTGGCTAGTTTCCATAGCTCCACCAGTCTCAACGACCAAAACATGGGCAGGGCAAGGGCGCAAAGAAGCGAGCATGACCGAGCCTCGCCCGCTCCTGTCACTGGCCGTTAAGCCTTACCAGCGCGTGGCTGGGTAAACAGATTGGGCAGGGGGCGGCCTCGAAAAAACACATCGGCTGGCGGCGATATCCGTTCTCGCGCACGCATGCCCTAAATGCCGCATTGGTCATCTATCGCCATGCCACAAATGTGGGGATCCCGGGAAATTTGGGGCTCCTAGTGCCCCGAACAATTTTGGAACACATTTTGGAACACGAACAAATGCGTGCACATTTTCGTGGGACACAGACAACTAGTGTCGCAAAAGGTCGCCAACTTATAGTTATATGCTAAAAAAACATTTCAACCGATTAAACAGCTTCTATGCAACCGAATACTAGCTAGTATATCGTTACCGAATCGAATTGGTAACTAGCTCGCAATTTTCGTCTCTACACAGAGTCAATTTCTTTGATCTGGCGCGCCTTTATAAAGACCGCATGTTGATTAAAATTGCCATGCTGAGCAGGCTGGATTCCGCGCAAGCTCGCCAAAAATCTCTCGTTCGCCTATGAACGCGATAAGGTCCGAACTGTTCAGTATAACTGGATCAATAGTGCCGTGAATGTGATAATAACGCATGAGCCGCTTCAGCAAAATCAGCTATTATAGCAGGTCGAAAGGCGAGCGATCATCAGCCGCCGCATATTTGCCCACCAGAGCGGCACTAAGAACGGGCTGAGATTCGATTGAAGATTATTATGAGCAATGATAAAGTACAGCAACTAATTAGAGCCTGGTGGCCATGTATGAGGGATGCGTAGGCTGCACATGAAATAAATAAACTTGGGGAGCGAGGACCGCACCGCAACTCGGCGGGTCTACAGCCGCTGCTGCTTGCTCAGGAGATACTCCTGAGCGGCTCGCGTGAGCCCGGTGTAACTGCTTGGGTTCGGCACCGAGGCCCCGTTGACGAGCAACACCTCGGCCGCTGCGAACGTGGTGGTGCTCGGGAGCGTGGACCGCAGCGCGTGGATGACCATGGGCTCGTCGGCGTCGCTGACGCCATTCGGGTTGGCGCGGGCGGCGAGGGCTGCGCACATTTTCGGGATGTCGCGCTCGGAGATCGCCTTGCGCAGCACCGCGTTCGGCTTCTCGATCTCGTCGATGAATTGCTTCTCGACATACTTCTCTGACACAAACTTGAGCCGGGCCGAAGACGAGGCGGTGGGCGCGGGCTTTGCCGCGAGCGCGGCCTGCTTGCGCGCCTCCCAGATCAGGTTGATTTTGTCGTTGGAGACGGCCAAAATCGCCTCGCGCAGGCTCGGGGTGAAGCTCACGGTGTCGAGCGTCAAGCTCCGCACCTTCGAGATGTGGGCGCCGAGCGACCGGTGGGCGCCGCTGCAGTCGATGCATATTATCTGCAGAAGGTTGATGGAGACCCACTCGACTTCGATGGAGGTCTGGCACTCGGCACACATCAAGTTGCTGGGCTCACGGCGGACGAGCGGCAGCACGTCGGTCGACTTCTGCACCAGCTGCGGCATCGTGCTCGGCAGCGGCGCCGACATTGGCGCGGACCCCGGGGCGGCCGGCGGCAGGGTGGTGGTGATGGGGGGCACGCGCGGCTTCGGGGCCTGGTTGCCGGCGCGGGACGCCTTGCGCGTGAGGTTGAGCCGCGACACCGGCGGGTGGTCGTCGGCGACCTCGAGCCTGGTGCTGATGCCGCGCGAGATCGACTGGATCCACGAGCGCATGTCCTCCTCAGAGGTTGCCTGGTACACGCGCTTGTACTGCGGGGTGACGACCTCGAAGCAGAAGCGGCGGTCGGTGGTGGCCTCGCGCACCGTGGCCATGAGCAGGTTGATGGGCTCGTTGTGGAGGTCGACGCTCTGCTTCCAGTTCGAGTACTCGCGGAGCGAGCCACCGTCCTGGACCACCCAGTATTTGTGCCATTTTAGGCTCTGCAGGCCTTGCTTGTTCGTGGTCTGCGAGTCCTGCACGCCGCCGGGGCGGTTCGAGGCCCAGAGCAGGCCCTCCTTGTAGCGGTCCCGCGGCATGTTGCGGAAGTCCGGGTCCGAGTCGGGCGCCGGCTGGTGCTCGCTGACGCTGTGGGCGTCGTTGGCGACGTCATCGGCCGCGTCGCTGGCGAGCGCCCTGTCGCGCTGCAGCGTATCGAGCCGGTGCTTCTCCCACAGCTTGGACGCGGCCTTGATGTCGTCGACAACGGCGTCGATGCGCACGCGCGAGTGGTTGGCCATCTCGCTGCCGAGGGCGATGTGGGAGTCGGTGATGGTCTGGGCGGCGAGCGCGAGCAGCTGCAGCAGCACCTGCTGCTTGAGCCCCACGGTGATATCCGAGAGGTAGGAGAAGTAGGCGAGGCGCGCGGCATCGAAGCTCTTCTTCTTTGCCGCGAACTTCTGGTCGGCGTGGGCGTCGGCGTGGTCGCCGCGCCGCCGCGCCGACAGGTACCGCGACGTCCAGCTGTAGAACTGCGAGCTGTCCTCCTCGAAGTCGCGCTTGCGCGTCTCGAAGCTCTTGATGTCGTACTCGTAGAACTGCTGGAGCGGCTCGATGATGCGCGTCGACAGCTCGTTGAGGGTTGCCTTTCGCTGCCGCTGGATGACGCTGAGGCCGCCCTCGCTGCTCTGGCTGAACCAGTCGATCACGGGCTTGAGCGGCGCCATCTCTGTGCGCGCGGCCTCGGCCAGCCCCGACGCCAGCCACTGGTCGGCCTCGATCAGCGCCAGCAGCCGCTCGCGCGACATCAGCGTGCGCTTCAGCAGCTGCTTCACGCGCGGCTTGAGGTGGCCCACGCGCCGCTCCATCGCGGCGATCGCGCTGCGGAACTGCGGGCCGTCCTCGGGCTGGGCAACGTGGTCCGGCGTCGGCCGCGGCGCCGGCACAATCGGCGTCTCGTTGCGCAGCGGCATGCCGTACGCGACGGTCGGTTTCTGCACGGGGCTCGCCAGCTCCGAGCCCAGCGTGGTGGACGCGGCGGAGGACGCCGTGGGCACCGGGGTGGTGGGCCCCGCGCCGAATGAGAACGAGCGGGCGCTCTGCGACGCGGTGGGTTGCGACGCGGTTAGTTGCGAAGCAGGCTGCGAGCCGGGTTGCGAGCCGGGTTGCGAGCCGGGCAGCGGCGCATACTGGGCTGCCGGCGCAGGGGTGGCAGGCAGCGGCACGCCCGAGTTCAGCGCCATTGAGCCACCGGGGCTCATGGTGAACTCGGAGAACAGCAGGCCGTCCCGCGGCCGCTCGCTGATCCACAGCGCGCCGCCGGAGAGAACGGTCGCGCGGCCGCCCCGGTCCTCGAAAAACGCGAAGTGCAGCGGCCAGCCGCCGGGCCGGTCGCCCTGGGCGTCCCACACCCACAGCAGCTCGAGATGGTGGATCTCGGCGCTGTCGCGCTCGACAAACTCGCCGACGCGCACCCAGTTCTCGGTCTGCCGCGCGGCAATCGCCGCCTCCAGCTCCCGGGCCGAGCCGGCATACGCAAACACCAGCGCGGGCGACCCGGCGCCGGGGGGTGTGGCGTAGGTGAGCGAGAACCGCAGCGACAGCGACGGCTGGTACGGCACCTGGAGCAGCAGGGCGCCGGATTCTGGCTCAAGCACAAACGACAGCGGCTTCCGGTCGGGCCGGGTCGCGGCAAGCTGCTGGCTCGCGGGCTCGAACTGGATCGACATCAGCACCGTCGTGCCGGCCGGCTTGGTTTCAGTCCCGGCACCGGTGATGTCCCCCTCGTTGAGGAGTACATCGCACTTCTGCACACACAGCTGGCGGGGGTTCGTTGCGTACGCACCGCCGGGCTGGATCTGCGAACTGATTTGGCCCATAGCTGCTGCTGGTTTGCAGTAGAGCTTTCTGGCGGTGCTTTCCGGTGGAGACTCGGCTGACTAACATTGCAAGTCGCGGGCACATCGACACCGCCAGACACACACGACTGCATGACGCACCACCCGCGCACCACCCACAATTCACAGTGCACCACTAGAGGATACACTTGCGCGCATTTTAGAAGTTGCGGAGTGCAGGTCGCTCTACCAAATATTTTGTTAATTGAATATAGATGTAACACTTCAGAGTGTTTAGAAGACAAGGTCAGCGGCATCGGGCAGAGTAACTTTAACGATGATTGATAACGCTAATAGCCGAGGGGATCTAAAAGGGCGCAAAATGGAGCCAAATACTCGCAATCGAGGAGGTTACTAAAAGTCGCTCGGTTCACTCCTTTCGAACAAGATGTTATCAATAGCGGTCTAAACAAAGTATTAGACGGAGGAAACCGAGTGGAGCACACTTTTGGAGGTGAGAAAAGACATAGAATAGCGGACAAGTGCAGCGTATATACCAAAATAGTAAGCACATGAAAACATACTCAAGGCAAATGGAGCAAACGCTGGCTATTTCAAGAACATGCTCCGTGATATATACCGCACACTCATGAAACAAGTAGGACATGGCGGCACAACTTACGATAAGCGAAATAACAAGCTAAATACGTATTTTAATCCGTGGCCTTTGTCCGTGGCCTCCGCTCCGAAAGCGCGTCAAGGTCGACCGCATCGCTCGTATGTGCTGCGCGGTGCGCAGTCGAAGGCACCGGGCGCGGCGAAAACGTCTCGGTCGTCGTGCTGCGCTTGCGCGGGTACAGAAGCTCGACGTTGCGCGCATTCTCAGTGACCTGCCGTTCCGCGAACTGCTGGCGCTGCTGCTCGATCGCCTCCGTGTCCGTCTCAGGCGTGACCCACTTCGAGAACGCTCGGTCCGTGTAGATGCGGTCGTACGCGAGCAGGCCGCCAAACGCGCTTACCGCGCCAACCCATTTCAGATAGTACGGCAGCGGCTCCTCGGGGCCGTAGTGCACGCCATGAGCAAAACGGCGCTGCGGTGCCGCGATACCCCTGCTAGCTCTTCGAGTAATGCGCAGCATCAAATATTACCCAGTTGACCCGGCAACAAGACTGATAATAATTGGTGGTGCTCGACTAATGAGAGATCTGCGAATGGCCCTGGTTGGTTACGTGATACGACTACAGTTGGGAGATGCCCCTTTTCGGGGCCCCACCCCTCCCTCTCCCACGGACAGTAATGGTCTTGAGGCGTGAACGTGATGTGTGTCTTTCCACGCAGATCATATCAGCCAAGTGGCCTGGGCTAGGTCACACCATCATCACTAGTTCAACCTTGCCTAATCCGGCGGAGGGGTTTTCTGTTATTGGCAAACCGGCCCAGTGTGTCGTGTTCACACACCATGTCGGCCCCAAATGCAGGCTTCGCAACCGCCCCTAGGCAGCCGCCAGGCGGCAGTCCTATCCAGGGCGGCCCACCCCCGCCAGCTCAAGGACAACATCGACCAACTTCGTGGCAGTCTCCAAGTTTGGCAACTGCGTTGCCTGGGGCCCTACCGGCCGATAAGCCGTCGCAGAGAACTGCGATCCAGCCGCAGCTCCCCCAGGCCGCGATGCCCGCCGCTCAGCAGCAGTCAGCGGCCGCCCCGCCCACCGCCGTGCCAGCGTTCGCGGCCCAACCTTTCGGCCCAGGAACTCAGCCGCAAGACGGGCAGTTGCCGCAGCCGTCGCCCGCGTCACCCGTAGTGGGCCTCTCTGCCGCCTCTCTGGGCCTGGGGCAACTCCCCGGCGCGCAGCCCCAAACTTGGCTCGGCAATGGCCACCAAGCTATTTTGCGGCAGCTCAAGGCTTCCTCGGACCTACACAGGCTCGTGCAGTTTCAGATGAACTACCTCATGTCCTCGCTGCTGCAGTCGGGTCTGTCAATTGACCACATAGCGCTTCTAATGGGCCAAAGTATGCCACTCGGCCAACAAGCGTCAATGGGAATGCCACAGTTCACCGATACGTTGGCGCTGCAGCAGGCCCTCTTGCAGCAGCAGGCGTTGGGAGCCCTTGGCCAGCTCTCAGGGCAGCTGCAGACTACCACCCAACCACAACCGCAGTCGCCAGGCCAAACGCCAGGTCAAACGCCGGGCCCGATGCCGGGCCCAGTTACCCCCCAGGGTGCTACACAGACATTTACCCAAGCGTCGAACCAGTCTCCGAGCCTCACTCCAAGTCAGAGCCAGCAGCTGGCAAACCTGCAGCTCCAGAGCCTCCAGGCCCAGGGCCTCGCGGTCTCTAGTCTTCAACAGGGCTTGCAGCCACTGGGCATGTCGCTTGGCTTGCAGTACCCAGGGATTCAGCCACAGCCGCTGCAGCCATCGTCGCCACGAGCTGGGCCTAGGGAGTCCTCAGATCGGTCAACAGACCGCCCTGTAGACGCCGTAAAGAAATCTCCGACCGATCGCCGCAACTCTGCAAGCACAAGTTTACCTCCGGACTACTCTCAATCGATTCGACGTCAAAATTACGACCGCGGAGCTGCAGCGGACCAGGCCACAAGTCACTCGTCGGCACCCACAGGACCGACATTTACCTCTCTTCCTGCAAGCCTTTCCTCCCTGGCAAATGGTGCTCCATTGCCGCAGGGGCTACAGTCAACTCCTGCGTCTGCTCAACTTCTGAGTCGACCTGTGGGCCAGTCTGCTAGTCCACTAACTGCCGGAAAGCCTGCCAAAGATCCGCAATTGGAGGCTCTAACCTCCGCAAGGCTTTCTAGATATGCTCAAGAAGTAAGGTCAAGTGCCGCCTCAGCAAAAGCGCGAGCAGCGTTTGTTCGCCAGGCTCAGCAAGCCAGGACGGAGCCAGTACCGCCCGCGGAAGAGGAGAAAGAGAAAGAGAGAGAGAAGGAGAAGGAGAAGGAGAAGGAGAAGCAGGAGAAAGAGGAGGAAGAGGAGGATGAAGGCGCAGCAGCAGATGACTCTCAGAGCTCTGCAAATGGGACAGTCCCACCATTTCAAGAGGACTCTCCGCCGCTTCAGCGTCGAACGCGAGGAAGACCACCGGGAAAATCATCAAAGCGGCGACCGGGAAGGCCACCAGGAAGGCCTCCGGGATCACAAACAAGGCGGGGTGCTGCTTCGCCGAGTCAGAAGGAATCGAAACCGGAAGTGTCTCCTTCATTAAGACAGGCAATTGAGCAGCCAATCTCGTTCGAGGCCGAGAGACGGCGGGCGCTTCAGCGCCACTTGGAATCCGATAGTCCTCGATCAAGGGAGCAATGGCAGAGACTTCAGGCGAGTGCTCAGGCCGGATCAGGAAGCTCGTCTCCGGTTGCTGATGAGCCGGTCCGGGTACACACGCGGCACACTGTGCAGTACAAAGTTAGCGCAGACAGATTCAAGCACGTTATTCCGGAATCGCTCCGGCAAAGCCAAGGCAAGCTTTATTATCACAACTCTGCCACCGCTAATGCTGTCCGCCAGGACGCTCACGACCTGACTGAGAGACCACCCTCATCACCCTCCAGCAGTAGAAGCGATGGGCAATCTGTGCCGCATACGCCGGATAGTGGCGAAAGGTCGAACTCGGCGTCGAAAGCGCAGGCCAACGGCGCGCCGCCAAGGACCCGAAGCCAATTTGGCAATTTAGACTCAAATGATGATGGACTCGGAGTCGCCCGAGGAATGTCAATTACGATCGCTGATCCAGCGGAACCTAACGAAGGCAATGGTATGAACGCTCCCAGAAGTTTAGGGCTTCACCGATCGTCTGGCTTCGCAAGATTCATCACCGTAAATCCAGAGACGCTAAAAGACCCGTCGCTGCGGAAGCGCTCTATTGCAGCTAGGCGTTTGAAGCAGATGCGCCTCGACGAAGATGAAGAGGAGGGATCCGATAACGAAGGCTCCGAAAATGATTCAGGTGAGGCCTCCGACCCGCCACGAGTCGGGAAAAGGCGTGGACGCAAACCGGGTAAACTTATTTCCAATGTTGTGCTAAGCGACGAGGAGTCTGAACCCAGTGCCGAAAAGGCAATGCTTGATGCGAAAACAAAGCGCGAGCTACGGGCACTTGAGCGGCGTTCGAGAGACCAGAAAAACCGGGCTCTGAACTTGAATTCGAATGATGAGAAAAGTGAAAAAGGGGGTCGTAACTCAGCGGAAGTGCCAGCCGCAGCAAAAATACAGCCTGTGGTGCTTCCAATTATGGCCGAAAACAAGCCGGTCGTCCCTCCACCCGTCCAGCCTCAATCCAGAGCTCAGCCGCAGTTTTTCGTGTCGCCACAGTTTGCTCGCAGCTTCCCTTTACCTAACAGCTTTCCCATACCGCCTCATTTCCCTGTGGAGCCCCAAACTCCAAACAGCGTGGATGTTCCGATGGCCGGATCGATACCGGGATCTTTAAAGCGAGACTACTCTGACCAGTTGAATGCATCGCTGGCTGACGAACCTCGCATGGTTAGGCGACGACGGGGAGCGAGTCCGATTCAGCAGCCGCCCCAGAAGAAGACCAAGTACCCGAGTGGCGCGCCTCCTCCTGTGATGCCGCTGCGCAGGCCGCAAAGAGACGACCGTGAGGACTCTGAAGAGAATGATTCTGAAGAATCATCTGAGGAAGAGGAATCAGAGGAAGAACGACGACCACCAAGGAGAGGCCGAAGGCCGAAGAATGGTAGTCGAAGGGACTCAGAAGAGGACGATTGGAGGTCGGACGCCTCGTTTAAGGTGAAAAAGCAACCGCGAAAGCCTCCCGCTAAGCGCGGACGGCCGAGAGTCCGGTCAGAGTCGGCGTCCTCAATTAGCCAGGCTAGTGATTCAGACTCCGAGGACACATCGGCGTCGGATGCTGGTGAAGTCTCGGACAACCTGATCAGTCCTCCGATGCCGCATTACGTGACGCTAAGGAATAAATCTATGAAATGCTCACTTTGCGGCCGCGTCTTCAACGACCAGGAGGTAATGGAGAGGCATCTGTTGAACCACAAAGCGACTTTATTGAACAACCGGTGCTCACAATGCGGACAGTCGTTCCGACGGAAGGACCAGCTCAGAAAGCACCGGGTCATGGTGCACGGGCATAAATAGCCCTCCTCCGTCTAGTTCCCATTTTCTGGTCCATTTCCTATATATTTAGACCCCTTGCCCACGTACTTTTAAACCCTTGTCCGCTTCCAGCCCTACATATCGCGCGCTAGATCCTCACAACACTGGCAGGTCGCGACAGCTGTGTTCCACACCCAGCGATGCTGCTGGCGTGCGGCTCTAACGGACGCGGCCAGCTCGGGCTTGCGCATGATCAAGACGTCTCGGAGTGGACCCCGGTTGACATCGAGCTTTGCGGCCCCATTCACGTCGCGGGAGGAGGAAACCACACCGTGCTTCTCGAGCGCTATTCTGGTAAGGCGTACATTTCCGGTAGCGACGGATTCACACCGATCACTCATCCCCAGGGCCGTCCGTGGAAGCTATGCAGCGCAGGCTGGGCATTCACCATTCTGGTCGACTCGGCGAACGTAGTTTGGGCCCAAGGAGCAGGATCGAAGGGCGAGCTGGGCCTTGGCCCTGCACACAGCTCGGGCCTGGCATCGCTGGACTGGATACCGCCCGCGGAGATTGTTGATCTGCAGTGCGGCATGGCCCACACTGTTGTTTGCTTAGCGGACAAGACACTCTGGGGGTGGGGAGCGTCACGGAAGGGCCAGCTCAATTGCGCACAGCCGGTTGTGGACCGCCCGATTTTGGTAATGGACGGAGTGGACCCGGAGACGCGCAGCTATGCCTGCGGGCGCGACTTCACGGCGGTGCTGAAAGACTTGGAGCTGAGGATCCTGGGAAGCGTGCGCTGGCTCGAGCCCAAAAGAATCGATGCTTCAAATGATGATACTGTGCTGGCCGGCTGGTCGAGCGTGCTACTGCTTCCCTCCGGGCGCATGTTCGGAAACAATTCGCACGGTCAACTAGACAAGCCGCCAGGCTCGGAAACCGTCGTTCTCGGTAGTGAGCACGGTATAAGCCGCGCTGGAAACAGC
This sequence comes from Entelexis gropengiesseri, assembly GCA_030579755.1. Classification (NCBI taxonomy): domain Eukaryota; kingdom Fungi; phylum Ascomycota; class Dipodascomycetes; order Dipodascales; family Trichomonascaceae; genus Entelexis; species Entelexis gropengiesseri. The sequence continues at coordinate 17,952 of JAKTRO010000076.1, read as the reverse complement.
GTTGCAACTTGGGGGTGGGGGGAGCATGGGAATTGCCCGGAGAGCCTCACCGTTGAAGGTAACGTCCAGCTGTTTGCTGGCTGCGCTACTTCGTTCATATATAGAATGTAATGTTATTACCTTAAGCCGGATCTAGCTACAAAGGGGCTGTCGCAGGCTCTTCTTGCCAACACACAACAATACCCTCACAAGCGCGAGTGCATGCCGGAAATATGTATTGTCCTGTCGTCGCTCTTGGGCACTAGTATCAGCATGAAGCCACTATCTCTGCTTGCGCCTATCTGGCACCCGTCTGTAGAAAAAGAGATCAGAGGGCTTTTTTCTCGCTTTGACCCACCCACCCGGCTAGCCGAGAACCCCTTACCCTGATAGCATTCAGGCGCAACCACCCACGGCTTGTTGAATGATAAACTGTAGAGCGGTTTAAACAGCTATGTTCGGCTACCTTTGTGGTGGGCGTCCTATAGAGACGGCCGTCCAGCAAGTTGAACCCACAAAGTTCGTGTTTACCGTATCAGACGCAAGCCGAATAAACCACATCGCGTTGTTTTTGCTACCTGGCGCATCTCTTCCCGAGGAATACGCTGCCGCCGTATATGTCCAACTACCCAGCCGCGAAGACTTTCAGCTCCTTGGCGCACTAACCGCTCAGAAGCAGTCGGCTATCTTCAGATTGAATATGGTTTCGGCAAACTCTGCCGTCAATGATGTCGACGATATGGTTGATGAGGACGACGACACTGCGCAACAGCAGACATCCACAATGACGTTTGGCATTTCAATTGAGCCTGCACCACAAGTCGACCAGTACTTGCTCCAGCAGAAGCTGTCAGCTAAACGAATGAAACCAATCGCGGCCGCTCCAAGCAAACCTTCGCCGCCCGCCGCTCCTCAGAACCCCGCAGACATCGCCTCGCTAGCAAACAAGATTGTGCAGAACATCTATAATTTTCTTGCTGGTTTCGTGGATGCTCAAAGTCGCGTGCCCATGAAAGCTTTTGACGATTGGTGGAGCAAGTTCCGCACACGCCTGGCGGCTGACCCGACATTCCTCTCGCAGCTTCCTGCCGAGTGAAAATAAATTGAATGCTATGATGCTGATGCTGAAGCCTGGAACTGGCTTTAATCTATTTGACGAAACGAATTGCACTCCATACAGCCTTCATTGTGTGGCGTTAATCTCCTGATACTACCAATCAATATTGACATGTAGCGGCGATAGCCATGTAAGAAGCCCACGCGAAATACACGATCCCGTTGCTGGAAGCAATGCGCATCTCCGCTGTCTGCGAGCAGTGCTACTCTATTAGGTACTTTGCAGAGCTTCTACCGTCTCACCGTGGGCAAGGGCCCTTATGGCAACCATCCGGCTTATATTCGAGGAACTCTTTTTCTAGTCCGTGGAAATGCTTTTGATCATCTTGCTATGTGTGTCTGATGTTTGGGCTCAGGTTGGAGCATACTCTGCGCTTGCAGTGCTATGGCCGCAACTTGGCCAAGTTCTCAACGTCGGTGATACCTATGACCTCAAGTGGGTGCCAAGCTCAGCGATCCCTACAGTTGATCTCGTTGTAAAAGAGGGGGCACAGTCAAATCTCGCTACAAATCATGTCGTGGCTGCGAATGTGCCGAACACAGGTTCATTTCGTTGGACTGTTCCACCCTCAATAAAAACCAGTACGTCGCTAACTTTGATGATTCACGATAGCAGAGACCCATCTATCTCGAACTACAGTCCTTATTTCACAATTCTAGAAATAGGGCGTGGTATCACTAAGGTCGTGACGTCTGATGCTCAATCAGCCGCGGCATCGGCCTCTGAAACAATCTTGGTTAAAATAAAAGAACATCGTCGCTCTACAGATATTGGCTTTTTGGATGAAGTTCACCTGGAGACAAAGGAACTGGAAACAATCACTCTGCTAGAGAACTCTGTGAAAGCGAGTTCTGTGAAAGAGAGCTCTGCAGAAACAACACCAACGTCATCATCGGCTTCTGACAGCAGCACTCGCTCACCTTCATCAAGAAATGGAGGCACCTCCACAGATCCAAATGTGGAAGGGGGTGGTGCATCACAAACTGCTGACAAGTCACCTATTTCGCAAGGCTCTTTAGTACTGGTCTCACCATTTCTCTTCTTGACGTTGATTACTGCAGCGCTTTTATAAATGCACGCACAGATTATATATAGAAAGGGGGGAAATCAGATTTTAGAAACAACACTACATATCACTTTTCCTGGAGCCTCTTTGTTCCTATTGATAAAGTCAAATGCAGCCTTGATGTTATTCCAATCGTACATCGCCGAAACCCTGACCTTCAACTGGCCGTTCTTGAATTTCGGGAGAAGATGCTCCACAATAAAATCTCTATACTCCTGATAGAACTTTGGCTCTCGGGCTCGAAAGGTCACGCCATGCACTTTAAGTCGACAGAACACTATTTTCGTAAGATCTTTCCGGGATAATTCTGTGGTGGGAACTCCATAAATAGCTAGTCGGCCATCACGCCTAAGCATATTAATCGAATCTGCGATAGAGGAAGATTCATTTCTCAAGTCGACTATCGCTGCGACGCCCTCAGAGTCATATTGCGCCACCGTCCCAGGAATGGCAGGCGACTCGAGCAGTGGAATGACCTCATCAGGGAGAGCTGTTCGAAATCGGAGATAGTTAGTCACTGCCACTAAAGCGTCTTTGGTCCTTACAGAGGCAAATATTCTTCGGCATCCAAGAATTTGGCCAAGTTCGACAGTCGCTTGCCCCACGGGTGACATTGCATTTCGAACCAAGATTTTGTCACGCTTTTTCAGCTCTGCGTCATACTTTAATACTTGAAGAGCACTGAACCACATGTCCGCAATACCTGCGGCATCAGTGTAGCTCATTCCGAGCGGAATGGGGCACAGAGTTTCTAGGGGACACACGACGAACTCGGCATAAGCTCCACCACCTATAGCAAGACCAAACACGCCCTGACCAAGCCGAAACTGTGCGGTCTTTTCACCGCCAAAGGCCTCTATCCACCCACTAAATTCGACTCCTAACTGACGGGTAGAAACGCGGCTCCGTATAGCTACGTCGTTGTGAGTGATGCCAAAACTGTGGACGCGAACGAGGACTTCGCCCTCATATGGTACAGGAACGGGAACTTCGTCAATCACAAAATTCGAGACAACAGCTTTCATGGTGCTAAACATATATTGAGTGTAACGCAGACCTTTAAAAAGCCAGGGGCGGAGAATACTAAAATAGGTAATGATAACCTGTGACTCTAGAATGGTGACTTCCCATGCACATGAATTCACTAAGTTGAGACATCTATAACCGTATCTTACGAAGGTTCCCCCGCGTCAACCTCACGCGCATTGGAAGGGTAATGCCAGTATTAGTCAAATATCCGCGGTACTGTGTAATGAGGGGGTGGATGATCTCTGGCGAATGGCCTTTATTCAGGCCATAAAAAAATCCTCGTACTTGAATAACGGATCATATATATCTGAGAACTAACCCGCTCGATACTGGGACGAGACTTTGACATTAGAGAGCCACTAATGTGTCAGCATTTTTTGTGCGCCGAGCATCAATTAAGGGTAGGGCATGATCGACGCGTGCTTCATTACTCATCATATTTATTGAGGCGGCTGGGCACGCTAGTTAAGTGGTATATCTACGCAGAAGTGCTGTAACTTCAGGCTTCAGGGTCTATGTTTGGCTCGCCTTTGAAAAGGGCCAAAGTCCGGAGGGAGCCATCCACACCCAGAAAGGGCTCGGCGCCCTCGACACCAATCAAACCAAGGCCCGATGAAAATGGCATGTTAACTCCATCGACCACACCATCTAGGAAGCGCCAAGTAGAGCCACTCCCTAAATTGAAGCTAGAGGGACTGAGTGAAGAATCCAGAGCGCTTGGAAAGAGGCTTGATGAGGCTGAACCGAGTGCTGAGGAGAGCAAGAGGCGACGAGTGAGCGAGAGCATTCACAAGGAAGGAGGTGAAAGCAATGACATTTTCTTTCAAGGAAAAGCCCTTTTCCAGCGAGGCTCGAGAACTCGAGGTGTTGTGGGGCGAGCACAAGAGCGGAAAATAATCACGGAGAAGATCGATAGATGTGTGTCCACGCACACGAGCGGGGCCTTATACGTTTCTGGACTGCCCGGCACGGGGAAGTCGGCACTGATATCCGAGGTACTGGAGCAAATGGCACTACTGAGAGGTGTACGGGTTGCCTCGATAAATTGCATGACCATTGACAAGCCTGATCAAACATATGCGCTGATTGCCAAAGAGTTTGAATACCTTGAGCGGCAATCTCAAAAAGATAGACAGCAGGCTATTGAGCTTCTTAGTCGTGAGTTCGCTCACACAGACCGCACTCATATACTAGTGCTCGACGAGTTAGATCGTATTGTGACGGCTGATCAGGAGGTTTTGTTTCGTATATTCGAGTGGGCGTGTGGCCAGTCGAACCTAGTTATGGTGGGCATTGCCAACGCGATAGATCTCACCGATAGGTTCCTTCCACGTCTGCAAGCTCACAAGCTGAGACCACAGGTTGTGGCGTTCAGACCGTACACGGCTCAAGGCATTACTGAAATCATAGAGGCCAGGCTGAAGACGCTGCCTCGACAGTTAATGCACCCAGCGGCTGTGCGTATATGCGCTGCGAAAACTGCCGCAAACTCTGGCGACCTTCGCAAGGCGTTCGATGTGTGCAGGAGGGCAATTGAAGTAGTTGAAGAGCTTGGCGAAGCCCTCGTGACGACTCCTCACGTTGCGAAGGTGTGCGCGGTTGCTTTCGGAGGCATAGATGCGCGAGAGCGGTTGCAGCTCCTAAATTTCCAGCAGCGGGCTGTGCTGTGCGTCTTGATGAAGACGGAGCGCTCAAGCACTGTGCCCAATGTCACGGTTCTTCAGGCGTTTCAGGACTACGAGCAGCGCTGCCAAAACAACCCGGCCATTAATAGCCTTGCATACCCCGAGTTTATGGAGGTTGTGAATGCATTGGAGGCTGCGGGCCTGGTGGCAGTTACCGGGCTTTGCGGGAAAAAAGGTCTTGGGACTCATGGAAATGTACGCGTATCGCGCGGTGGCGGGGGTGCTGCAGGCAGCAAGAGCTCCGAGGGCTACCGCGACGAGTTTGGGTTGCGCAAGATCAGTTCGCGCGCTCAGGTCATGGACGTGGTGAGCGATCTGGCAGACAGCGATCCCCTACGTCATATTCTCATGGACTGAGCCGGTGGCGTGGGGCGCCGAGATTCGATCTAATTATTGCATAACTATATGTATAATCAGCTTGGCGACTGTAAAAAGTTTGTCCTTCCATGGTTTTGCCATCCGTAAACAAGCCCCCTCCCCTTCCAGTGCTCAGCTGACCAGGCCGAGCCAAGCGCTGCTGCGGCAGCATATATAGCAACGAAATGCACATGACTATAGCGGATCTGAACTCACGACAAGAAGAGGCGAATGAGTTCTGGCAAAGACGAAGACAAGAAAGATAGCGTAACGAATACATCGGCCGAGGCCGACCACACCGACGCGCCGAAGCAGCGCGTGCCGGGTGTTCTTGAAGTTCCATTGACCCGTCACGCCGGTAGTGGAGGGCATGGGCCGGTTGTGTTTCCGAACAGTGGCCCACACGGATTCCATCCTCGTGTGGGGGGCGTGCGCCGAGATCTCCACACTTTTGACGGCAAGGACCTAGAGCCTCTCATCCCGGAATTGGAGAAGAAGCCGCATGTGAGCTTGGACGAGAAGAAGTTGGAGAAACTGAATGAGGAGACGAAGCAGGCGTAGAGAGCTTCAGCAAAGCGCTTGGATAGTTCAATCATCCTCGAAGCCACATTGGTTTGGTCCACAGCTCGTTCCTAACAGCGTCGGATTGAGTTTACATAGCGTCATGTAAGATTACAGTAAAGATAGCACTAAAATAAACAATTACCCCGTCCGTTCTATTCTACGCCGTGAGTAACTGGAGATCCTGAAGAGAAGCTGACGGTGAGAGCTGCTGCCCTTGCACGAGCTGCCCTGTGTGCTGGCCAGGCGAGCACATGCCCCCCCGAGCGACAGAAAAGACGGTTGCCCATCACGTGGAACACACCCCACACTTTCTGCTTTCTTCACCATGCAGGAAGGGACCGACGCGAGCCCCAGTGGCCGCAGCCACCCAGCCACGGCGCCAAGCTCGACACGGAACTCGTACATAGTCAATGGACACCCATTGCTCCTTAAGCGCACGTCATCGCTCGCGGATCTGGCCCGCGAGCACAAGCGCCAGCGCGACCCGCAGAACGACGTGCGCAAGTTCTTCCTCGACGGTGAGAGCCCCGGCGACGATCTCCAGCCACCGGACCAGCCCGAGCACCCGCTGTGGAGCAAGAAACCTGCCCCGGAGCACTCGAACCTGCTCTACCGTACCGGGTCGCGGGTCGCGCTGCAAGCCGGCCTCGAGATCGGCGAGGGCTACGAGCCGCACAAATACGGCCAGATGCTGGTGAGGCGGCCCAAGAGCCAGACGTCGAGCGCCGCCGTGAGCCGCGCCGGCAGCGTGGCCCCGAGCTCGAGCGGCTCCGACGACAGCTCGGACTCCGAGATCGGCGAGCGCGTGCTGCACATCGCGCGCAAGTCGCGCTCCAACACCATCAGCTCCGACGCGTCCGTGTACGAGGCCAATTGGCCGTGGCGGCTGCCGTCGACAAGCTGGGTGGCCTCGGCGCTCGGGTTCTCCGCGCGCGAGCCGTCGTCGGCGATCGAGAAGTTCCGGTCCCGCGAGAAGGCGCTCGGGTTCGACCCGGCGCTCGTGCTTGCCATTGCCGCCGCGCTAATTCCTTGAAGCGCGAGGCCCCCCAACCAGCCCCAATTATTTAACGTTAATGAATACCTCAAAAAATATGCCGTCTAAGTCCGCCATCTGTAAACTGTTATGTACAAAAGTGTCACGCGCCTTGCCTTGGGCTCAGCTGAAAAAGAATCGCGACTCCATTACGTCGGCGACGTTGAGTGTGCCACGCTGCGGCGGCGCAGAAATCTCTAAGGGGAGCCACGCTTTCACCCACGGCTGACCGGGCGTGCCAACACAGGGCACACCCTGGTGCCAGCGCACGACACCACTTTCGGGGACAAGGACAGACTTGCCATTATACCAGTCCTGTAGTTCGCGCTCTAGAAAAGCGTCCTGTTTGGACTTTGTCTGCGCTCCGTCGCGCGACCACAGAACCTTTTCATAGAGGGCAGAGTCCGAATGCACGCGGCCCAAGACCACAAACCCGCGGTATCGCTCGGTCCATTCTTCTCTGAGCCGTGATAGTAAGTCTGGGGTATGGAGCTGTGCAAATTGCTCGCGAATAACTCGTCCCAGCAAGGGCACGTCGCTCGCATGGGTCCAGAAGCTATCGTGAACCGCCGAGAAGCTTACGTCGGGTGGCAGCGCTCGGCACGTCGCGAGCATATGTGCGGCATCAAGGCTGTGGATAAAATTCGCAACAACGCCCGCTAACTGTTTTTCTCGCACGATCGGCGCCTGATGAAACTGCGACCGCATAAAAAAGCTTTGCAGCGGCGTCCGTACCGCCATCAGCTTCGGCTCCACGTATGGCTGTACCACAGGCATTCCCAGCGGCGACGTCCACGCAACTGCTGTCGTGTGAGCTGGCTGGTCCGCTCGCACAGAGTTCGTGATCCGGCGCGCGCACTCCACAAGCCAGCTCTGCACCTCCCGCTCCACCAAAAACATGCTGTCCAAACTCTCCCGAATCTGCCGCGCCATGCGTGCCGAGTCGTGAGCCCCACGACTCTTGAGACTCTCCGTCGTATGCTGCAACGATGCACCGTAAAAGAAAGTCATTACGGCGTCCTTTACCAGATCACGCTCAACGGCTGCCCCTTCCTTTGACGTCAGACGTGCTATTGTAGAGTACACATCGCCACACCCAGCGCCGCTTTTTATATTAACATGGGGGGCATTCTCCACATCTCCAGACAAAGAAACGAGATGCTGAAGACCGTTACAAGTTCCATCGAGTTGGATGGGCAGAGACGACATGAATTTGGCCGGATCCTCGCTGTTCCAAGCGCCTGATAGCTCGAAACAGGCGGCAAGAAACTGAAACGGCTTGGAAGCCGTGCACCACCATTTGCTCTGCAGTAGATCACGGACGCTATTGGCAATGTTGCCGCGATTGGCCTCAATCCAGTCACGCTTTCGTTGCTCATCAAAGCCCTTGCATTTCCCGTACAAGTTCGCTGCATGCACTTCGAGCCAGTGCAGTCCAACTCCTCCGAGTGGCTTCGCAGTGCCGAACTGAAACAACGCTCGCACAGGGTCCTGGCCCATAAAATTGAGCACCGACATACTAGAAGCGTACGAGCGGCCTCTAAAGTCAAGATACATCGGTAGATAGAACTGCCGGGCTCCCAGCGCCTCGGCAATAGCCAGAGCATGCGTCCATCGAGCGCCTGACACCTTACGACCATGCTCAACTTCCTTCTCATCGAACATCTCGCTGGGGTCAATTCGACGTAACACACCAAGCACAGCGTGGTTAATCTGCCAAGACTGGCCAGCTAACCGGTTAAGGCCATCGAGGTGCAGTTGCATCCGCCCTGAGGCAATTGCCGCCGCTAATGCGGTCTGGCCCTCGAGACTGTGACCTTGAGATGCAATCAAAGACAGCCCTTCCGGAGAGCTGGTGTCAATGTTCGCATAGAGCGCGGTCCACGGCCGCGGCTTGGATAGAGTGGGAAGTTGAATACCCTTCACAAATGTGACAAGGCTGCTGCTGTCTTCCTTAAGCTGCTTGAGCAGTGAGGGGTTCAATACAAATACGCCTCGTTTGGTCGGCCCTTTCATATACCACGTTCGCCAAAACGCTGGCCGGCTCGTGATACGTCCTTTATGCAACATTCCGAACCGGCAAAGCGCGAGCGCCTGCTCTATCCACCAAGCTCCCACAATTATGCGCTGCTTTGTTGTCCATTTCGCCTGCCCAAGGACTCCCCAAAGATACCGCGACCTTCGGTGCCAGTAAGGCATTCCCTCATCCTTGGCAACGCTGCTCAACAAAGCGTGCTCGAGGACATCACCGAGTTTCCGACACACTCGCGATAGGCTTTGCGGAAACGGTACTGTGGCTATCTGAGACGTCAGAATCGCCAGTTCTGCAGAGACTATCTCGCACTGTTTGACGAATGGAACATGCGCGGCCAATAAGGGGTCTGGGCCAGCTTGCAGGCGGCTAGCCTGTAGTTGCTCAAACCACAAGTTTTGAAGACTAGGGATATCGCTCCAACCATTCTGTATGCTGTCTCGCTTTTGTTTAGGCTGCCCTGCTCCAATGAAGGGCAATGAACTCATGTCACTTGGCGAACTCTTCGCCGACGCCCCCGGAGACGGCTGATGTCTGAGAGATGCTTTTGATAAAGCGGATTCTATGTTTTCAAGCGTTCCGATACGAGTAAGCCTCGTTTTTACACCTTCTGATAAAGCCCCAGTCCCACCGCTTTTGGAAGCCAACACAAGCGCGAATTCCTCGAGCGTATTGTGGTCCAGACTCGGTGCCCAGCGGTTTAACAAGCGCCCCGCTGCGTCGGAAGAGTCTCGGAGACGAGATCTAAATTCAATTACCCTTGGATCAGGTGGAACAAACGCCAACTTGTCGATCGATGGCAGCCGCGTATTGCGAGGTGCGAGTGGAGCCAGGGAATCATTGATCCAGCGTTCCACATAGCTATGGGTCTTGCCACACCATCTAAGAAGCGTCCACTGGCTTTTATACATGCATTGACGACCTTAGACATGAATTCGCGTCGCGAAGCTTAGAGGATGGCAAAGGGTAAGGGGTAGGGGACGCGCGCTTTGTGCCTTCAAATATTAAGTAGATACTGAATAATTGACTAGCAGTCTGCGAATGTATCAGCCGAATTGATACTAAGTAGAGTGGCTGCTTCGCTTGATGGGTCTCTAGTCGCACTAGTGCACTTGAATGACTGAGGAACGTTAAAAGAAGAGAGATCGTCGAATACCTCTAAGTAGAGGTGTAATACCGCGATCACGCGATCACAGTCATTCGAGGATGCACTACCTCACTGCCTGCGGCCGGAGAAGGCATCGAGCACGGAGAGCAGTGCATCTCCATGTGCCAACTTACACAGTTCTGAGCGAAATGGCTCAAGAGCGTTGCTGAGCCGCGACGCAAAGCCAGGAATCTTTGAGTGGACAAGACTGATTAGTGCACCGCTAGCTATCGGATCTCTTGCGTACTCTATCGCTTTGGCAAAAATAAGTGCCAGTGCGCGGGGGCGACTGATTGTGATCATGGCCAGGCGAACAGCTAGAACGTGCCCCACAGGATCGAGGATCATCTGATCTAGAGCGTTCAGCAGTTCGTTCAAACACTCCTGTCGTTCAGCAACAGCAGAGGTAATTCCCAAGAAGCTCTTGATAGTAGCACATCCAGCTTCTGTTTTGGTGATGGCTAGCCATCCCTCTTGATTAGGTTCGCGGTGCACGGCATTGTTAGCCAGCATCGCGATTGGGGGAATTCCTTCATCCCATCCTATGTGAAGCAGCTTTTGCCAAACATGGCTTCCAGATGGTGATGTCATTGTGTCAACAATGTCCTCAAGTAGCTCGGCGGCAATGGTTGCCTGTACCTCAAGAAGGGTTACGTCTAGTAATCGCTGAACAACATGACAGCAAAAGGGATCTTTAGAATACTTAGCGTAATTCCCCCTAAGTATTGCAGCGAAGGCTGCAATGTCTTCTGGGCGGGCTAGCTGAAGCATACACTGGACAAGAAAGTTTCCGAATCTGTGAGTCATGAGTGGTACGACATTATCGAAAATGGCTGAAACTAAGTCTTCAAACTCTCCAGGAATGCAACACTTGAGTCTTTCTTGTAAGTAGAGAGACGTTCTTTGATCGTTGTATTTCCAAATGTGGGAGCACATGGCATGAAAACCTACACCATCGTGTACGGAACGATCAGCCTGAGAGACAAAGTACTGACCCGGAATAGCAGAGTATGTCGCAGCACGATCCAGCTGTTGTGGAGGCTTACTATCGTCGGGCTTCGCGCTGGCCGGTGCCACAGAGGGTACGGATTGTGCCTCCCTGGACGCGGTCATGACCTTGCCTGCTGTCAGTCCGTGAAGGAACGACTTGTCATTCGAGCGGCAAAATAAGCCTGCTGGTTTCATACCTGGCTGGCCGGGTTGTGGGATGGTCAAGGACTTTGGAGTAAGATCTGTATAAGTCTGTTCTACTGACAGATCCGAGCTATCAGCTTCATAGCCGTCTTCCAGTGACTTAAGAACAGAATCTGATATTCTTCTTGCTTCCTCCTCATCTTCGCTGTCATTAAGCACAGTAGCTTCCCTGTCAATCCTTCGGTAAGGGCTTGCAGCACACTCCATCAAGAAGCCGGGGCGTGGTAAGGAGGCTCCATCAGGTTGAGACAATCTGTACCGATACTGCCTAGTTGCGTGATGCGCTGTTTGCCCACTGTATGGCATTTCTAGAGTGCTGCTGGTAGAAGTAGTTAAATGTGAGCTGTCAATTGAGAATTGTTTGCGCCCGCTTTGGATGGCGAGCACTTGCGAAGCGGCGTACATCGTATATTCCCTCTATTACTCCAACGCTTAGGACCTGAAGATGTGCTTTTTCTCGAAGACTGCATTAAGGTTTTTAATTATGGCTTATTTCAAGGAATCGAAGTTTGTTTACGTGCCACCAAGGCAAGGGTATCCATCCGGTCGTCCAGACAGCCACCTCTTAATCTAGGTTGATGAGACCAGAGGCCCACCAATTAAGGCATTCTTTCCCACTTAGTGCTTGATGTCAGATGAGGGATTTGTAGCAGCGTGCTGCGTATCGCCGAGGCCAATGCGGGCTGAGCTACCACTTCCAGCCACAGCAGAAAAAGTCTTCACAGCAGATGGGCCTGGCCACTAATAAAAGTGTCTCCATGAGATACGACCAACTCTATCTCTAATTTGGTTCAGTCAACAAGCAACCATATTCCCAGCGTCATACAATCTCTAATGTATTACCATCAGCGATTTGAGAGTTGCTCATTGCGCCGTCTAATTATTCCAAAACTTCGTGCCAACGTGCGGCTTTCCGAGCCAGTTGCAGCAGATGTGTGAGGGTAGTCCAGGCTTAGCATACCTAGAGGCGACGTGTTATGCACTTCGGCCCTCGCTCCATGGCGTTAGCAGGGCTCCCTCGGCTCGGGTTTTTTTATGTAGGGTAAGGTTGTGTGAGCATTGATGCATATCATTTGACGTGGGTTTTCAGGTGCTATCTGTGCATGCTTGGTAGCAATAAGCTGCTTGACTTGAGCCATGGGTGCTCAAAATTCGCGCAAAGTACGTCAGTGATCCCTGCTTGTAGACACAGCGTGGCTGCACCTCGGTGATCACTGGAATCTAGTAACGCACTGGCAGTACGTTATTGATACGAGCGGCAGCCAAAGATATGCTTGCGGTCGTGATCGGGCGTCTCTGATCAATGTAAAGGAGGTTTATTTACAGGCAATGGATCTTGGTCAGCTGTCGAGCCGTGCTTCGAGATCGGCCACTAAGCGAGTGAGGCTAAACAGTGGCTTTGAAGGTGAGCTGAGTGCCGAACTGCCAGCGGCTGGCGTGGAAACAGTCTGGTAGCCACATCAGCGTTTTCGAATAAAGCGCGCAACCTTGCATGAACGTAACCCTCTTTTTGCACAATTGACAGCATAGCGGCACCTTCCCTTGGTGCATGGCTCCAGCAGTGTACCCTGGGTGCCGCATGAGGAGTATAGGATACGAGGCTTAGTCACAAAAATAGATTATTGCTGAGGGTCATGCGTAGCGACTACCTTGATTTGCTTGCAACCCCCTGTAATGATTAGCCACACTCACACATTGTGGCCACGAAACAGCAGCAGTTTGACTCTTGCTCAGACGGGCGTTAGCAGGGAAAGGGTGTAGGGCTGTGTTGAACAATGTTATCACACGCATGTACTAGGGTAATGCATGCCCTGCAGGGTGTATGCTATGAGGGGTCCAGCAGAGAGAAGTCGCCCGGTGCTCGCAGAGCACGGGTAGCAACGCTACCAGCGCCGCGAACCGAATGTGCTTGACGGACACATGGCAAATTTTGCCAGTGTGGATGTCAATTGTATGAGTGCGGACTTCGATGTATTAATTACATAACGAGGAACATATGGGTACTCGATCGTAGCCGAGGATTTTGTAATTTGCTAGGTGGTGCGGCTCTGCCAAATTCGCGAGTGTTGCCTCGTCCGTTTTGGGGACCTATTCGATGACCAACACGTCAAGTGGTTGCATAGAGAAACTAGGGGTGTGTACATGGCATGGGAGATGGGGGCAACAGGGGCGTGAAGGCCAGCAATGAGGAGGAGAGGCCAGCGCGGCTCTTTTTACCGGTAGTTTCCCTAATCGGGCTCGTAGAGGGAAATATTAGGCTGTGACTCAGCCCGCGTCACAGAACCCTACATGTAGTGTGGACAATAGTACTAGGGTTCTAATGCATAAGAATGCGGCGGGCCAGGGTGGACTTTCGTCCTGTGACATACTACGACCATGAGGGTTCACTTCTCTTGCCGTGTGTACCTTGGAGGCGGGTGTCTTCCAAAACCCGCCCGATGCCTGGTGAGCGTGAGGGCGTGCTGTTCGAAATCTGGGAAGGCCGAGGCATCAAATACCAGAGAGGCACACGGAAGCGGCGACCAATCAATGATCGAGGGGTGTGATGGGCACCGCATGATCATTGGAGCTACGAGACATTCGCAGCCGATTCCAATGGGTCGATAGTAACGAGTTTGTAATCGCATGCAGGCACGCAGGCGGTAGTATGTAGGGTACTGTGGGATGCACAGGCTGTCAAGTTAGGTGAGATGAGTGCGCAATGTGGGCGCAGAAAGCCACCACGAAACGAAGGCCAATGTGAGTGGGCGGCAAATCAAATGACGCCAAGGGCGATTCCTGTAGACTCGCGTGCAGCTGCATAGCTGTGCAGATTATGCCATGCAGCGGCACGCGATCGCTATGTGTGCGGCAGAGAGGGACAGAATCGAGCAGGACACAATGGAAATCATGGTGCATAGCCACTCACCCTGCCCTTGGGCCGACATGGGTCTGACACCTAGGGGGCCAAGGGGTGTTCATAAGCTTGAGGATAATGAGCCTGCTTCCACTCGCTAGTTTCAACCCGAGGGGACACGCATTTGCATAGCGCCAGCGTTCAGCAACAAGGCACTCCCCCATACCGCTCCGCCCTGGCATCCTGACCCCAGACATCCGCCCACTTTCTTTTACTCTACACTCTCGGCCGCGCAACCAGCAGCTGCCGCGGTCTCTGCGAATTTCCCGTAGCGCAGCAAGGCCCGAAAGTATATGGCACACGGCCAGACCAGCAAATTGAGTCGGAGTCAGGCATCAAAGCACTAGCGCAGCGGACATTTAGGCACGCCGCGCGGCCAATGCAACTGGGCCCCTACAATGAAGAGGAGCTTCCGCCAGGCGTATCCCATGACGCCCACCGTCAAAAACCACCTCATGGATTGAGCAGCCAGCTCGAGACCGCCGAGGGGGCGCCGGTGGGCCAGCAGTACGCGGCTCTCGGCGGCGCAGCACAGGCCCCGCCGCCAGGCACCCGTTCCAGCGACGCTGCGTCGTTCCCTGTCGCTGATCAGCTCCCAGCGGGCGATCCGCACCATGGCTACGCCGCGCCGATAGGGCGTCCGAGCCTACAGCGACACAACACACACATTGAGCCGATCAGCGTACCTCCCAATCATTATGCACTGCGCAGAGAAGCCGACCAACTGCAGGCGCCGCCTGAAGATCGGGCATACGAGATGAACGCTGCTATGTACATTATGGCCCCGCAGGTCCAGGCCGCGTTGCAACCTCCAGCAACCCTCGGGCCGTCCTCGGGAGTGGGCGATCCGCAGGCGATCATCTCGCCGAACCGCTCGTACTTTGACACAAGGCCATTCGATCAAGGTCTTGCGAAAATCGTGCCCAACGGGCCACCGGAGACGCACATGAACACACCGTCGCCGGCCATGCCGGCTATACCCGTTGAATCTGGTCTTCACACCACCAGCTTATTAGCCACGCAGCTAGGTGCTCACCCGCACAACCAGCAGCCGCAGCAGCATCCCCCTCATCACCATCAACAGCAACATCAGCAGCAACATCCACCGCGTCAACAGCCGCCGTCGCAGCAGCAACAGCAGCAGCAGCAGCAGCAGCAACAACAACAACAGCAGCAGCAACAACAACAACAACAGCAGCAGCAGCAGCAGCAGCAGCAGACACAGCAGATGCCACCCGAGCTCGGCTACCCAATAGCTCAGCCATACTATATGCCCTGGAGCCCGACCTACGCGTACGGATACTATCCATTTATGTCTGCCGGCCCGACAAATGCCCCAGCATCTGGCGGAAGCTACTACGACCAGTTCGGCACACGGCCGGAGAATGTGGAGATTGCGGGGTTTCCAAACGTGCCCCCACCGGCGGACTCGCTTGATGAGCGCACGACTACTGCCCAGGTATATGGTGCACCGGTGCGCCACGAGGGCGTTCAACCGAAGCGGTCGTCGTCATCGTCGTCATCCTCAATGCTTTCCCAGCCGGGGTCCATGCCTGGCTCAGTAACCGGCTCAGTAGCCGGGCCGGTAGCCGGCTCAGTAGCCGGTTCTGTGGCCGGCTCTGTGGCCGGATCAACTGCAGTGCTCGCATCGGCCGGAATGGGGGTTGTCACGGTCGACCCGCAGGGCGTGCCTTGGCTGACGTTCGAGTACTCGCGCGATCGCGTTCAGGCGTCGTACCATATTCGGTGTGACATCGACGGTGTGAACGAAGAGTTGCTGTCGCCGGAATTCCGCGAGGAGAATTGCATCTACCCGGGTGCCATGGTACCAGCGGAGGAGTACAAAGGGCACCGGCAGCACTACGAAACGGTTTGCAACCAGATTGGCTGGCGCCTTGCGTTTCGGAACCCTGAGCTGCAGACGCGGCGCGGCCTGATCCAGCGCGCGGTGGACACGTACCGGAACAGCAGCCGGGACGTATCGACGCGGTCGCGGCGAGCGCGAAGACTGATGAAGCTGCATGAGCAGGAGCGTCGGCAGCAGCACGAGCAGCAGCAGGCCCAGAGGCCGGACTCTAATCGCCGGCCACCCTCATGACCGCCGAACTAATTGTTCTAAAGAACGCAATTGGTTGTCATGAGCCTGGAATTGTTGCCATCAAGTGCCGTATTATGGAGAAAAATGTGCTATGTGGTGCGAGATCGGCTCCAGCCGCAGGCGAGGTGGGGTGTCTGTTGACGGAGCTATTAATGCATGAAAACTATTGACGTGGTAAATCTGGTGCAGCGGTCAGAGACAGGGTCGCGTATGCTATCGAGCGAGTTACAAATACGGGTGATTACATCCTGAGCGTTGAGGCCGGAGGGAATCTCCACCGCCTTCCGCCCGGCAGCTGAGATGTTCGGCTCCAACAGCATGCGAGCGTTAGCGGGGTCACATGATGTGATTATGGTACATGCTGCAACCATGACTTACTGACTGATCAACATACACAGGCGCCGCCGCGACGATCAGCATGGCTACGGTACTTTCCCCCCCACCGCCGTGCTGTCGATCGCGGCACATGCCCAGGCCTTTTTTTCATGGGGCCGGCTCAAGAGACGCAGGGAGAAGTGTTTAGCTTATTACTACCGCGGCGTAGCAGAGCGCGTACGCAGCTCGTTTTAAAGCCAAAAAGAGATCGGATTCAGTAACTTTTGTTAAAGAAAGGACTTTTGTAAAAATATAGACCACATATCAATTCAGTTGACTTGCGGGTGCAATGCCGCCATTCGCAGTCTGCCGATGGCTGGCCGGGGTTGCACCCAGCTGGTGGTGGCTGCCGGCAAGGCGACTGTGGGTTTCCTTGCCCCTACCACCACATTCCCTACCGCGAGGTTCTACCGACAGCCACCCGCTTAGTCACTACGCGCCTTGCTTACTTGACCCTGCCCAGCCACGCGGAGAGCCCGTCGCACTACACAAAAGGTCCTCTTGACACAAACACATTGGTAGTGACACTGGAGCGCGCGGTTGGTGTCTAAAGTAGTACATCCAAATGTTTTCGCGGCGCCGCTCTAGAGGGCATTACGACCCCGCGCAATACAACACCGGGATTCGTACGCCGTCGGCATCTGCGGCGGCAGCCAACGCGTTCTACTCACGCCAGCTCGGCTCATCCGCAGCGGCAGAGGCAATACGCAGGCATTCGATGGACCAGTCCGACGCCGACGCGATCCGGGACTTCCACCCGACGCAGGCAGCGCCAAGCCCGGTGCCGACGCCGCAGACCCCCGGCGCGCGGTGCGCCAACTCGTTGCGCGCGAATTCGCTGAGCGGCGCGACCCCGCAGCGGCGCGCGAACTCTCTGACATCGCGCTCACACCCGCTCGCCAGCCAGTCGCCCCAGACCCAGCAGCGGTTCTACACGCCGCAGAGCAGCATGGTTGGCCGCCAGCCGCCGCTGCGGCGCAACTCGCTGTCCAGCGCCGACCGCTCGAACTCGCTCACGCGGACCCACACGGTTGCGAACCGCGACGCTAGCGGCCGCACCCTCTCGCTCACGACCACCACGGTCCGCCAAATGGGCTCGTTCGAGATCGTGACCACCAAGGACATTCCAGTTGCGTCGCCGCTGCGCAACCCGCGCGCGCCGTTCCACGAGCTCGACGCCGGCAGCAGCGTCCACTCCATCGACAGCGAGCTTGTCGGCATCCAGGAGGACCCCGAGGAGGACGCGGACCACACGCCGATGCGGTCGCCGATCCGCTCGCCGGCGAAGTCGCCGAACCGGCTGTCGCAGGTGCCCGCGAGCCCCGGAAGCGCCAGCATGTCGTCCGAGGCGCATCTGAGCTCGGACGCGCACATGAGCTC
>JAKTRO010000075.1:0-40141 GCA_030579755.1 Entelexis gropengiesseri | reverse complement strand
CGATCTACATGTCCCGTTCCGGCCCGCCCAGGCCCCGGTGCGGGCGCCGAACTACCGCCCCAGCCCGCACCCGCCGTACGACCCGCTGCCTGCGGGCGGCGAGCCGAGACAGCGCTTGGGCGTGCCCGGAGACGCGCTGTCGCAGCTCCAGAACCACGGCGCGCTCGAGCGCCAGGCCTCGAAACGGTACTCGTCGCACCAGCTCGCGCAGATCATCAACGGCTCGCCGTCGGAGAAAATGGCGCTGCCCACCACCGCCGTCCACAAGTCATCGACGGCCCCGGACTTCGTGGCCCACAACGTCGTGCGCCGGCCCGAAGCCCAGGGCAGCGACCTCCCGCCGCAGACGCCCGAGCAGAGCATCCACCGTCGCATGTCGATGCGCCAGCGCCAGAGCTCGCTGCCCTCGTCCTCGCGCAACTCGTCGACCCACAACTCGAAAACGTCGCAGGAGCTCGCAGTCGAGTCCCCAGACCCGGCGCTCCCGCCCCAGCTGCCGGTGTTTCTGCGGCTCGGCGCGCGCGTGCGCAAGGTGATGCTCGACAAGCCGCCCAGCCTCGGCGCCATCAGGCTGAAGTTCATGGACGAGTTCGACTACATCCATTCCGGCACCAACACCTTCCCAGAGATCATCATTCGCGACGAGCGCTCGGGGCTCGAGCACGAGCTCAGTGAATCCACGGTGGGCGACGTCGCCGAGGGCACGCTGCTGACCTTGCAGGTCAAGAGCGACGAAGAACAGACCATCCAATCAGAGCTTGCTGCGATGAGGGAGACGATGAAGGAGCTCATGACGAAGCTCGACTCAAGACCCGCCGGGCCGAGCACCAAGAGCGCGCCCGGCAATGCCCAGGGCCGCTCGTACCCGTCGCCGGTGCTCACTGGCGACGGCCGGTTCAAGCTAGATAAGCCCATGGCCAAGCCGATGCACCGCGAAGTCACCCCGGACCGGGTCGAGCAGCTGCAAAAGGAGATCAGCTCCATCAAGCAGACCGCGAGTAGAACCGTTTTGGCCATGCAGTCGGAGATTGCCGCCCTGCGCGGCGAGCTGAGCAACCTGCGGGACGCAAAGGTCACCTCCGATGTCAGCTACATCACCGACATGAAGGCAAAGCTCGATTCAGAAACGCAGCGCCTCATTGTGCGGACCGAAGACATCTCTGATATCATCGACCACCAGCGCGTCAATGTGGCCGACCGAGGCGTCTTCTACACGCCGCAGGAACTCAACAACGTCCGCCGGGAGCTCGATAGCCTAGCCTCAGAGTTCACGGATATCGAAACGTTCGTCCGCAGCGAGAAGCCCGTGCTGGCTAAGACCTGGGAGGCGTCGCTCAACAACATCATCAGCTCGCAGGAATGGTTCAAGGAGCAGGAGGCGCTTGTGCGCGACCTGCGCCACGATATCGACCAGTGCCTCAGTGTCGTGGACCTCGTGCGCGAGGCAAACGAAAAGCAGCGACAACGGCAGCAAGAGCATCCCCAGCTCCGCCAGCTGCCGCCCACCTTGCCGCCTCCGTTGACGAAGGACGAGGAGCAGGCGGCTACTACTGCTGTGTTGGCCGAGATCACCGCCCTAAATCTTGACCACGACCAAAGAGTCGAAGCGATGAAGCGCGCTGAGCGCCTTCGTCGCACAGAGCTGGCTCTCCGGCCGGACGAGTTTGCTGATGAACTCAGCCAATTTGTCAGTGACTCAAAGCTGAAGATGAACGGCGGCTTCGAGGAACTCGAGCGCCAGGTCAGAGACCGCGAACAAAAGGCTCGCGCCGACGGCGAGAAAAGCGAGGCCGAGGCCAAGCTCAGGCTCGAGGCAATAAAGGAGCAGCGGCGCATCGAGCGGCAGAACCGAACCAAAGAGGAGCCCGCTTAGCAGTCGCGCCCAAACATCGAGAGCGCATCGCTGAAGACACTCTCACTATTCTAACTTATTTGTACAACAGCCGTGACGGGCATTCTCATTCATGCTAAATTAATGTCTACATTAGTGCTAGTGCATTCATACTCTCTTTTATCCGGTCTACGTGGTGTTCGAGGTCTGTTTGCTCTGTGCAATTTGCGATGCTCGCCGCCTCTGCAATCTGATCTGGTACATGTTCTCGGCGGCCTTCATCATTGATGTTCGGTGGTCGGCAGAGACCAAAGGCAGAAGCTTTATACGAACCAGCTTTCGAAAGAGGTTCGCGCTGGGGTGCTCGTTGAGCAGAGCTCGGCATGCATCAAGCCGATCAGCGACATATGTTCCAAACGACCGAGAGACTCGCTTCTCCAGACTTGTAGGTGCTTGAATGCCTGTGCGCTTATAAGTGCGCAATATTCCGAGTATAGTCTCCAGATTTATATGCGCTCTTTGTACCACAGCACTCCTAAAAACGGGCACCGGGGCGCTCGAGTCTGCTGTCCGGACCTTTCGCGGGAAGATTTCGAGCGATCCAGGATCAAATTCGTAGCCCAGATACTCCATTTTCCTCACGCTGCCGCTCAAGTTCGACAGCTGCTTTTCTGCTTTGCTGGTGACCCCGTACTCCTCGCTGAAGCCGTGGAGCATTTTAGCATGAAAGCATTCTGCCATTGCGCGGCTAGTGGTAACAAGCAAGAAATCGTCCACGTATCTCATGAGAAGACACTGAGGGCTAGCAATGAAGTCCTTCAGTTTTTTGTGAACAAGATCGTCCAGCAATAAGTTGCACAAATCCAACGAACAGGAAGACCCCTGCGGGATACCAGTCTTGAACGGCATGACCTTGGACCGGCTAACCTGCAGCTTAAGGTCATGAATAAGTCTTGTTAAATCGTCCAAAACTTCATGGCCGTCATAGGCCAGGCCGTGCAGGAGCCTCTTCTCCGGAGGCAGCCTGGACCCCTGAAATTGGTAGTTCCCAGCCGCTTTGCTGAAATGAATCTGCGGATTTCGCTTCTGGCAGTCGTCGCCCTTTGGAGGTGATAAAGAAGATGCCCCGGATACATTCGCATATATGTCGGAGGCGTCTATGGCTGAAGTTCTCTCTTTGATTGCCCTTGCGTAGGTATCGTAGAACGACGAAGTGTGGAGCCAGAACTCTTTGCTACCATTCGAAAGGTGCCTTCTGACTATTTGCTCCAGCTTCTGCTTGTTCATATTGTCATAGCAGCCGCTTATGTCGAACTTGACCGCATAAAACTTTGACCCAATTTCCTTGTGCTGCTCTCTGAAAGCGTCGAGTTTCAAGAACCAGTCTTGCCAGCTTTTAAGACGGGTGCTAGACTGAGGGAGCGATTGTAGCACGGCATGGGCTAGCTTCAGCGACTTATTGAACTCACGGAGATTCACAATTGGCCGCACACCGCCTGACTGCTTGGGGACAAATCTGAGCCGTTCCCCATTTTGGCCTGCTACCAGCTGGTCTTTTCCGCCTTGTTGATTCACCAAAGATGCTAGCCCAGGCATCTTCACCTTTCTGCTCCAGACTGAGAGCTCGTAATAGTACAGTGATGCAGGTTTCCCTGACATTTCTGTCATGTAAAAATGGTGTGCGAGCATGGGCTTCAGAAAATGGTTGAACAGCCAGTCCCAGAATAGCAGCATAGTTCCAGCCTTTGCTGCCTCAGAGCCCTTTATTGCCCCAGTCCACTCAATATCCCTGAGCTTGATTCCATGCGCCGCTTGTCCTAGAGGCATTTTACCGGACGCCGGCATATTGACGAACATCCGAACGGTATGCTCCAAGGCCTGGTCGTTAAATGCTGATCCTAGCATCTTACGAGGAAATACTTTTTTCATGCAAAGGGACAGGAAGCGAGCGACTCTCTTTCGTGGAGTCCAACCCTCCTTGTTGACAGGGACTTGATCAAACAAGAATCTCATGGGGCGTGATCTTGCCTCCACAGTCTTGATCAAGCTCTTCAACTCCTCGGGGAGTGACCGATGCATAGCACTTGTGAGAGCAGGAAGCCTAAGTGGCTGGTTCGAGTTGAACTCACGAAAAACGATGTCTCTTTTGGTGACGTAGGGTATCGCGTTTTGCTGAAACACTGATTGCTGACGGCTGGGTTGATACCTCGGAACGTCTCCAGAGATCTGGAGCCACTGCGGCCCGCCAAGCGGTTTGTAAACATTGGTGTAGAGCAGCGTGAATACAACCACCGGTCTTCCGAATGTTTCTGCAAGTGCACGCCACGGGCCGTACAAGATTTCAGTCTCAATTTGCAGGCTCTTCTGACGTGCACGCATTTCGTACAGCAGCCGCCTCAAAAATTGCTCTATTGACATGTTTGGGTCCGACGCAAATCCTTTGTGCCACTTCTGCATCTCCTTGGGCCCATCCACCTGAAGCTTCTGGCCGACCATATAACTTGAGAGACAATCTCGAACACAGGGCTGGCTATCCGTGGCCGTGGATGAGCTGTGTTTTCGTATGAAGTCTCCAAGAGAGTGGGGTTGAAGCTCCTCTGAGTGCTGTAGCCAGCAGATAAGCCTCTTCCTTGAAAAGGTGGAGCTCTCTTGAGAGGCAGCTGTCAGAACTGATGGGGGAGACCCCATCGAAATTTCGGTGGTCGTGTTAAGCACGGTCTCCGCAGGAACTAGAGCACTATTTCCAGTTGGAGGATCTTGGGGAGGCTCAAGAACCGGGCGGGACCCAATAGTTGACACGTTCTCAGCCTGGGAGTCTGGAATTACGCTGCCGTCAAACTCCGTTACGTCCTGGATGCTTAGTTCCCTACCAAACGTATTTTTGCGGCTAGTGTCTCGTGCTTCCACCGTCTTCTCAACTGCGATCCTGCGCACGATATCTGAGGAGTCGCTTAGATCGGAGGACAGACCAGCTGCTCCTTCGTCCATGTCCTCAGTTGCGCCCACATAGGAGCTTGGCTTTTCAGCGGGAAAAATAGGCTGAGGGACTTGACCACGTTTGAACCGTGGCGGCTTGTAAAACTGGCGCGTAGGTTGGCTCATAGGTTCGGCAAATCCCGCTTGGCGGACTTTTTGCGGACTATTCTGGGATTTTTTGCGGGCAGTTAACGGCACTCTAGGTGGAGTCCGAAATTGAGCATGCGTAGGCGTGCGCGGTGGGTCCACAGCGCGCTGAGCCTCTTCATCAGACTGGACGGAGTCGTCTACTTCTGATTCAACGAACAAATCCGGTTCTGAAGTATCATTCAGGCGCTCAGGACTACCATGCTTAGCCATTGAAGCTGGGCTCGACCGCGAGCTAGCACTGCCATCAATTCTTGATCTTTTTGGGTCAAGAGGAGTACTTAGAGGAGAACCTTTTCTTTTTGATGACCTCTTACGCCCCATTTAGGTACTGCGACAGGCTCTTGAAACACCTCTCGTTGAAAACGTCGTAACGAGCCTCTGTTTATCTCTTGTACTTACCCTCGCAGCACACACACACTCTCCATCCCGAGAGGGAGCGACGCGTCTACGTGTGGATCCATCACGTGCGTCAGAGACGGTGCTGACTGCACGATCTTCGCGGATCGGTGGTTCAACCGTTGGCGGATAAAGCATGACGTTTGTTACCTCGGCGGAGATTCCGCAGGCGCTGCAGACCGGGTACTCGTCGCGGCTGCGGCTGGGAAAGACGTCGCTCATGATCTCGACGGTGCCTGCACCACGGAAGCGGGGCATTTCGTACGCGGAGCTGGACGAGGAGTTCGACGACGACGACGAGGACCCGAGCTTTGGTGCGGCGTCGGAGTCGGTGTCGTCGTCGGGCTACGGGAGGCACGGGCGGCATGACACAGCCAAGGTAGAGATGAAGCGCGAGCCGCCGCGGCCGATTCCAATCCAGTACACGGAGTCGCAGATGGCGGAGCTGGCGGAGAAAGAGGAGGTGCTGATCCCGATCCGGCTGCAGTTTGATGTGGAGAACAACAAGGTGGTGGACTTCATTCTGTGGAACTACCACGAGCAGAGCCTGACGCCGGAGCAGTTTGCGATCATGACGTGCAAGGAGCTCGACCTGCCCGTTGGGTACACATCGAACATAGTGAACGCGATCAAGGTGCAGCTGCACGAGTACGCGGAGCTGGCGACGATCAACATTCCGCGCGACACCGAGCTGCACGTCATCATCAACGTGAGCATCAACCTGCACAAGGAGCTGTTTGAGGACAAGTTTGAGTGGGACCTGGGGAACAGCGATGTGACGCCCGAGGAGTTTGCGAAGTGTGTTGTCGCCGACCTCGGGCTGGACCGCGAGTTTGTGCTGGCGATCACGCACGCGCTGTACGAGCAGATTTTGCGGATCAAGCGCGCGATCTTTGTGGACGGGCGGCTGATCGACGTCGACAACGAGGTGGCCGGCCATGCCAAGAGCCGCGAGGCCGGCCTGCGGTACACGTCCGAGGCGAACGCCGAGGACTGGATTCCGTCGATGGAGACGCTGTCGCAGAGCGACCTGGAGCGGCGGGAGATGGAGCGCGAGCGGATGATCCGGCGCATGAAGCGCGAGTCGGCGCGGTCGATGAACGACATCGACGTCGGCTCCATGCTGAGCCGCAAGCGGCGGCGGCACGTCGAGTTCTAAACTAAACTAGACGATATTTATTACGTACGGAAACGGCGCCGGGCTCGGCGACGAGATTGGCGGAATGTGGTCCTTCTGCTTGTCGACGGTGCGCACAATGGTCATGAGCGCGTTGCTGACCTCGCGCGCGAGGTGCTTGCGGCCGGCGTCGCCGGGGCTGGCCGGCGCGCTGACCACCACGTCGATCTGCCAGCTCTCCCAGCTGCGCTCCTGCTGGCGAAGGAACCAGCCTTTGTTCTTGGATTTTGGCAGGTAGAACTTCACAAACACCGTCTTCGACTTGACCGTCGAGTCGCGGAAGTCGCGCACGAGGTCGCGCGTGCGCTCGGCGACCAGCGCCTCGGACTCGGCGTTGACGGCAATCGGGTAGGTGATGCCGGCGACCTCGCCGCACTGCGGCGCCAGCGAGCCAAACAGCCGGTGGAACAGAATTGTCGAGAGCACTGCCCGCGCGGCCTCGCTCGCGTGCTTGCGGTCGGTCGAGATTGTGAGGTTGAACCGGCTCGAGCGCGACTCTTGCGTGTCCATCTCGAGTTGCTCGGTAGTCACTGTGGAATTGCTGTGCTGGATTTGGTACCGGGGTACCGCTGTTGTGGTGCCGCCGTAGTTGAGGCACCACCGGTCTGGGGATGCGTACAGCTTTGTGTGGTTGCGTGGTTGTGCGGTTGTGCGGTTGGGCAATAACGGTCACAGCAGAGGCAGCAGGGTGATGCTGATGGGTGTTGTTGGGTGTTGTGGGGTGTGGGGGGTGACTACTGCGCGCCTGACTTATCGCCTGACTCGCCTGACTTATCAGCCTGCATAGGGTCTGCTGCCCGGGCCCACGGCCGTGCGGGCCTCTGGATGTGCGCCAGCATATTGAGCGCTGGCGGGATTCCCCACACGTGCTTAAAGCCCTTGACGTGTTTCACCTTCTTTGGCACCATTGCCTTGGCCATTCGCTGCAGCATGTCGAGACACTGGGGAAAGATCTCCTCGCGCAGCTGGTCCATCTCCTGCCGCGTGAACTTTTTGAGCACGTAGCTCGCGACCACCCCCGGCGCGCGCGACTCGGGGTGCCCGATGCCGATCCGCATGCGTGCCCAGCCATGAGGGAAGTGCTTCGAGATGCTGTTCAGCCCGCCGTGCGCACCCATGGCCCGCGACTCGAGCTTGAACTTCACCATGCCAGGCTGCGTGTCGATGTCGTCGTGGATCACAAACATCCGGTGCGGCGAGTGCTGGATCTTGCCCATCACCGACGCCACGGCCTTTCCGCTGCTGTTCATGTACTCCAAGCTGCGCGCCATGTAGATGTTCGGGTGCTCTACCAGTGGCGCCATATATACATGCTTGTTTATGAAGATGTCCTGGGGGTTTTTCGATAGCCCGCCCATCGACTTGATGAGGTGGTCGAGCACCAGGTGGCCAGCATTGTGCCGCGTGTGCGCGAGCTGCGCCGTCGGGTTTCCGATCGAAAACACAATCAGCCGGTGCGGCTTTGTCTGAGAGAGTTGCGTCACAAACTTGTTTATCGGCAGGGCTCCCATTGCGCAGGCCCGGCTGTCGAAAGTGAAGAAAAATCAGTGGTAATTACAGTCGCGTTAGCTAGGTTAACTGCGCGTGATATTTATGTATGGTGAATTTTTTGTGACTAATGCAGGGCCGCCGGCGTGAGCTGGAGCGCGTGGTGGTGGGCCAAGGTGAGAGAGCCAATCGCAGCGGACAGCTCATTGGCGCTTGATCGGCTTGTCAAGCAGCCCTTCGCGCCCGCGGTCGCTGTTTACGCCGCGCTTGTGTCCAAAGAACCCATTCAATGCCCGCGCGGCAAAGATGACTCCGCCAACAATGTTCGTCACGCGCATCAGCCACTCAAAAAAGCTCATGCGCTTGTCGATGACTCGTACCGCAATTGGCTCGAAATCGTACAAAAAGTAAATCCCTCCGGGGACTCCGGCTTCCTGGAGCGTTCTTGATCTCACCGTCACGCTGTACTGATTCGTCTCCAGCTCAGCACCAAGCGCGACATAGGTAGTCGGCACAATCGTCAGGAAATATGTGGTCAGCATGGGCTCCTCAAAGGTCCTTTCAGTTGAGTCCAGCGGGTTGACCTGGCTGGGATAATACTCGCCGAAGCTTAGCTCGTGGATCTGGTGCGACGAGTCGAACGTCTGTTTGAAGCCAACGCTGTCGATGGAAAGGTGACCACTGACGCGGTTTGTGTCGAAGATGCCGCGTATTCGGCACCACTCGCCGTTGCTGCCATCCTCCGCAGGCCAGCGGATCATCGATGTGAGCTCGTTCACCAGCAGCACGTCGTCGCTTGCGTCCTGGACATATACTCTCAGCTTGTCGCACCTGTCCATGACCGTGATGTCCAGGTTGATCTGGAATGTCTTGGTGATGCCCTTGTACACGTCAAATTCGTGGTGCACCGCTGCGCCCATCCATGTCGTTGTTTCCAGGTACAGGATAAACACCGCGACGATCGAGAAGAACACATTAAGCACGTAATTCTGGGGCGGCCGCGTAGCATATGTGCGCTCCACCTTCGGGAAGGCGTCGAACTGCTGCAACATTCTGCGCTCCCCTTGGCGCTTCTGCTGGCGCTTTTCCGTCGGCTTGTTTGGGCGCTGGCCTCCACCGCGCGCAGCAGAGTGTCCTCGTGCTTGCATCACGTGTGGGCGGCTGGAACCGCGGGGAGCTCAGAGCACGGGCACTGATACGGTAAACAGTGCCACAAATGCCTTGAATGGGGATCGTGCAACACTCAAAAAATACGTTGTTCACGCATCTAAAGGTAAGAACACTTTGTTCCATCATTCATTTATATAAACTTTTATGCTAGGCATTGTCATGCCGGTATTGTCATGCCGGTCGAGCGCTACGAGAGCTCGTAGTCGAAGTAGCATTTCCTGGTCCACCGCCGCCGCCGCCACAGGCTACTGAAGGATTCTGCACCGGCATCAGTATCCACCGCCCACTCGTTCTCCAGACGCACCTGCGAGACCTGGCGCGCACTGACCCACGATTCTGCGTCTGTGTCCTGTTCCCAGGGACTGCTGCTGTCAAAGTACCACCCTTCAGGCGGCAGCACGTCGGCAATATTGGCCACGGAGGGTGCTAACTGCTTCTCTAGCCGCAGCTGTGTCTCAGGAGTGTACATTGACGAGGAGTACACCGCGCGCAGCGAGTTCCATTGGCGCGGAGTCAGGCCCTGCGGCTGGAGTTCGAACACCTCGACAACCCGCTCAATCGGCGGATCGTCAACAATGACGTGCTTGCGAGCTAGCTTTTTGAGCGAAGCAAGGACCTCGTTGATATCGAGGCTCGACTTGAACTGCACCTTCTCGAGCTTCTTCTTAGCGACCGTGATCCGCGGGTGCTTCGAGATGACGACGGCCCAGCCCAGCAGCGTGAAAAATGCCGGTACAGAGACGTGGACGAGGCCAATTGCGGCCGAGACTAGCGCAACCACCGCAGCAATCAGCATCAGCGTTGATAGTTTCGGGTCTCTGAACTTCGCAGGCCCGCTGCGAAACTGGTCGAATTTGTCGAGAAGCTCTACAAGATGCGCGAGAGAGCGCTGGCCTTGTCTCATTGCCACCAGCAGGTTGCGCTTCTGTGTGTCGTCCACCTCCTCCTCGTCCTTTGGAAGGTCGAGCAGGACCTCGGGTATGTCGAGCTCCTCACGCTGCTGGAGCCGGAATTTGGCCGCGTAGTTCGGCACCAGTACCGTAACAACAAATAGGAATAGCGGGAGCAGCACGAGCCACTGCGGCCGGTGGCACAGCACAGCGTACGCCAGGAGCACCGAAACCGTCATTGCCGGGCGCTGCCAGCTCATGAACTCGGCAACCCCAAGCTCAATCTGCCCAAGCTTGCGCAATCGCCCCCCTAGTGCAATCAGCGAGCTGAAAAACATGTACAAGCTGAGCGTCGGGAGATCGTCGACCTTGGACTCCATCGCGGAAGACAGGCCTTTTGAGGCGTACTCATAGAACCGGTCGGCCACATGCTTGCGAGATGTGAGCGTCTCGTCCTCGGTGTCGCCTGAGGACATTGTGAGCGCTTGAACGTAGCGACTCGCAGGCTGGCGCAGGAAGGTGCTTGTGGAGGCCTGAGATTAGGCCGACCGCTGATGGTCTAGGGTTAACCAGCGGTGCGTGTGGGGTAAGCGAAAGGGCACCGAGGACCGCGAAGCGACTCCGCGCGGAGGATACTGAAACCAATAAAGGGGAAGCATACGGGAACACAGACGGCAGCGCCTTAATTGGACAGGAGGTTCTCGGTCGTAAGATAGAAGTCATAATATAGTTATCTTTATTTAAGATTCATTTACAAGTTTTATCCAGCGTCCCCCTCCGATTTGCTTGTCAGGTCGAACTTATTATTGGTGGAAGGGGAACAGAAAAGGTTACACGTAGTGCATGATAACATAGCTCATCAGAATGGTCATTGAAATTGGAAGGAACAGATACTGCGCCATTAGACAGACCGCTAAGCAGTTGAGCTCCAGGCTCTCTTTGGTCGGGTCGATCCACGCAAGCGTTAGATAGATTTGGATGGTGGCGGACGGCGTGCCCGACGCAACGGCCAGTACAATAGGAGTCATGACGTCGTCCTTGTCGATCCAACCAATCTGGCGGACGCGGTGGATCCAGGCGCATGAGATGATCGGCAGCAACGCAAGCTTGAACACCACAATAAGCACAATCGTCTTCCAGAACCCCTTCACCATGCGGCCCATTTTCAGCGAAGCGATTGTGCCGCCCAGCAGCATCAGCCCGAGAGGCACCTGTGCCCCTGCGAAGAACGAGAGGAACTCCATAAGAAAGTCCAGAGGCGGATTGCCGTCGGGCGCATCGTGGAAGCCAGAAATGTGCTGGCCCTTCACAAATACGCGTCGCACCCACGGAATCATGGCAATCGTGATTCCGGCAATTAATGAGAGCATCTGTGGCATGAATATGTCCTCAACGAAGTTCCCCATGTACTCAGTGACGAGGTTCTTGCTCTTGAAATTGAACCACTTGCGCTTGAACGCGGTCCACGCCTTGAGAGGCGGCCGCTTCTTGCCCTTTGTTTCCGAGACGTCGTCCAGCGAGTGTTTCGAGGCGCCTGAGCTCGCGCTCATCGTGCGCGAAACAATCTCCATGTTCTGGTACGCAATTGGGGTCGAAGGGTCGATATTCAGATTGGACTCCGCGTCCATATACAGCTCGTTGTCGATCATCGACGGCCGTCTTGCAAAGTACACGACCTCGCTGCTCCCATAGGGCCGCTCTTGGCCAGCCCGGATGCGGGTCTGGCTCGTCAGCTGGCGCTGCAGATACCGCGCGTGGTCCGCCTCGTTGTACGGCTCATGCTCCTCGTGCTCGAGGTTTGCGGCATCAAACTCCTCAGTGGTCTGCGGGTTGCTCTCAGGGTCTGACTTGTGCTCGTGGATGCTACTTCGGTTCGAAGTGCTCGCCTGCGAGCGCGCATGGCCCGTGAGCTTGCTCTGGAACCTGTCGCGCAGCCGGCGCAGTGCCAGCGTCACCGAATCCACAGAGATAATCGGCACCGTCGGTTCCTCGCGGTGCGGGTCAACGCGCTTCGCATCCCACGCCACAAGGCGTGTGCCCCCGAAGTTGAACGTGAAAAGGAAGAAGCAAATCACGAAAAGCACGCAGTACGCCTGGCCCTGGGCTGCGATTCCTTGGGGCAGTTTCGGGTTGTTGCCGACAGCCTGAACATAAGCGATCGGCAGGTCGCTGGAGTTGTTCACCATGCAGCAGAGCAGCAATCCCCCGAACCACGCTCGGGGAATCGGCGAGATAAGCCGGATGATGAAGCCCCATCCTAGCCCGATGGTGTAAAATATGAATCCGGAGAATACGATGACGCCGAGCAGCTTGATGTCCGTGTCCTTTATCTGAGACACAATGTTGTTGAACACAAGGCAGGGCACAAAGATATTCAGCACAAGGACGCTAATTCCCTTCGACAGCTGTGGGGTCAGAACCTTCTTTTTAGCGAGAAAGAAGCCGCAGCCGATGCTGAGGTAAATTTTGATCATGGGCTTGAACGCCATCCATATAGCCTCATTCAATGGGAAGTCATAAGGCCTACTTGCTGCTCGCTCAATCATTCTCCTGGTTCGCGATGCGCGCGGCTCGCATACAAAAAGAATTGGAACAGTTAACCGCTGTGATAAAGGCTTCAGGGCGGGGGTTATGACTGGCTCCTCGAACTCCGCGCCTAAGTGCCTTGGACTGTAGCCGCGGTGGAGCAGATAAGATGGAAAATTTAATCAGGCAAGGAGTGTACAAAAGTTTAGGCTTTGCTGCAAACCGAGCTCTTTGTTAGTGCCTTTATATAATTCGCCTCGACTGTCGCTTCTCTATACTGTGCCTCCCCGCCGCAAGGAATCTATGTCATCCCGCGCAACGCTGACCTGGGCCGTTTTCCGGGGTTATAGGGTGACTCGGGGCGATAACACGGAGCAGGTGCGAAGTGTTGAGAACAGAGAAACGAGCCTTGCGACATACAGTTGGGAGTTCGTCGCGTGCGTATTACAGCCACCTCCAAAAAAAAAAATGGCAGCGTGAAATGAGAGCCGGCGAATTGCATATTATGGTGCCGGGCAGCCCAAATATCCGCGAGGTAAAGGAAATACTGGCAGAGTATTCTGATGCTAAGGTAGTGAAAAAGAACGCTGGCGTTCATGCTTTTCTCCCGGACAGCACCAATTTGGATAAATTTCACGAGTCAGTAGACCGTCGGGCGTGGACAGTATGCACCGGATGCGATCTCTGCGTCAAACCAGCAACACTAAGGGCCGCACTATATCCTCCGCTGGTGCTGCTCCCTACGAACACCAAGATATCCACGGAAGAAGCCTCGCGGGCCTTGGTCCAGCGGTACCCGGGATACACGCACGTAGCGATCAACGCCCCAATTCAAGTAGGAGACCGCGTGCGGCGGCCTAAAATAAAGACGGTGGTGGGGGGGTTTGGGGTGTTTAACCCCACTGAAGAACCGTCTGCTGCTGACTTTGAGAGCGCATTCTGGTGCACGAGCACGCAGAATGGCATATACCAAACGTGGGCGCCCATGTACACGATGTTCAGCCGAGGCAACATAACCGAAAAAAAGCGCGTGCTCGATACGTTCGCCCTGCAGTCGCCTATCGCTGGCTCGACAGTGGTTGACCTGTACGCCGGGATTGGTTACTTCACGTTGTCCTATGCACTCAACAGTCCACGGACCATCTACTGCTGGGAACTCAATTGGTGGAGTGTAGAAGGGCTACTGCGCGCTGCGCGCCGCAACAAAGTCAGCGCACGAGCAGTGAAGCCCGGGGAGACATATGTGCCGCGAGCGGACGACCGCATTGTTGTTTTTGTTGAGGACAACCAGCGGGCTCTAGAGCGGCTGGATACGCTAGACCTGGCTCAATTGAGCCATATCAATATGGGCCTCTTGCCCGACTGTCGTGCGGCGTTCCCCGTTGCCCAGGCGCTGGCCCGCCGGGCAGACCCGTCGTCAAACCATGCACCACCCGTTTTTCACGTCCACGAGAACGTGCGTGTTGCTGAGCTCGACGAGTGGCGCGCAAATGTAGAAGCCACCCTCGGCCAGTGCTTGCACGTAGAGAAAATCAAGAGCTACTCGCCCGGTGTTGTCCACGTCTGTGGCGACTTCAGGGCGGCGGGGTCGGAAGAGCAACGATAGTACATGTATTTAAGAGCGATAGTTGCGCGAGCGCGACGAAAGCACACAAATGAACAAATAAATAAATAGATAAAGAATAATGCAGCCAGGCGAGGCCGGCCGCTGGCTCACGCACCGCTGCTGATAAGCGAGTCGGACGAGAGCGGCGTCTGCCCACTCAGCAGCAGGCTCTGGAGCTGCTCGGCGACGGCAGCAACAATGACGGTGCGGCGCGTATGGTCCTCGCGCTCCTTCTTCTGATAGCCGTCCTTTGGGCCGGCAAGCGAGATCTGCGGCTCGCCGTTGACCATGCCTGTGAACAGAATGCCCTCCGGCGCGGTCTCCCTGTTGCCGCCGTTAACATATATGCGGTCGATGAGCGGCCGCAAGCAGACCTTGCCGGCCTCGGTGCGGAAGTGGCGGCCGAGCGCATCGGCCCGGGCAAACCGCTTCTTGCATCCCCACAGCACGTCGTCGAACTCGCCCGAGCAGACGAACCGCTTCTCGCCGCTGTGCAGCGCCTCGTGCCGCTTGCGGTCGTGCTGGCGCGCAAACGCCTTGCCGCAGTGCTTGCACGCGAACGGGCGCTCGTCGGTGTGGGTGCGCATGTGCGAGCGGAGGTTGTACGCCCTGGTGAAGCGCTTGTCGCAGAGCTCGCAGGCAAACATCTGGCCGCTCTTTAGGTCGTTTGTCGCTTCGTAGGGGCTTGAGTGCGAGCGGTGGCGGGTCTGCGGGGCCGCGAGCTGCGGGGACTGGCCCATGAGCGGGCTCGCAGGCTGCTGGTGGACCTTGATCTGCGGGAACTCCATGGCGCCCTCGTAAGCCTGCGGTTGCTGGCTCAGCGTATCCAAAAACGCCGTGCGCTCGCGCTCGCCCCAGCTGTCAGAGTGCGCGCGCATATGTCGCGAGTGCCGCAGCGGCACGTTGAGCCGGTGGTACCCGTCGTCGAACGGCACGGACTCGTCGACCATGGGGCTGCGGGCGTCATACGACGCGCGTTCATCGTACGACGCGCGCTCATCGTACGAAGCACGGTCATCGTACGACGCATATGACGGCTCGCTCGACGCATCGAACGTGCCGCTGAGCGGGCTGCCGATCAACGGGCTGGCCAGCGGGCTCTCTAATGGGCTGGCAGCAAGGCTATGCGGGGTGCCGGGAACGTCGGGCATTGCGTGCGGGCTCATGTGCGGGCTAGTGCGGCCCATGCTTGCGTACCCATTGTTGTCAATCCCCATGTGTGGGCTGGTAGAGCTATGCGGGCTTGTGCTTGGCGTGTTGTCATGCGGGCCGCCGAAGTCGTCGGACAGCTTCTGGAACATGAGCAGCTGCTCGCGCTTGAGCGGCACGCCGGCCGCGGAGTACATTGGGTAGACCTCGTCGCCGTAGTGGTGCTGCGAGTGGGGCTGATCCGGCTCGACAACATTGATTATCGGGTCGACGCGGATATCTGGCGGTTGGTATCCAAACATGTCTTGTTGAGCGGGTTGTGCATCGATCGGGCCGTCGATCGGTCCTTCTATCGACTGGCCGTCATAGGCCATGCTCATCTGCCCGTGGAAGGTGTCTTGGTACTGGTTCTCGCCCCCAGGCAGGCCGTGCGACATTGTTGACATTGCCGATAAAGGGGCCGTGGACGGCGGTATTTGGCGGGAATGGGAGGGGCCATAGTGGTCCTGCGCGGGATCGAGGATGTCGAAGAGATCGACGTCCGGAATGGGCGAGTGGTGCTCGGTTTTTACGCGCAAGTGCGGAGCGCCAGCGCCTTGAAACATTGGAGTTACGTACGGTTGATCGTGCGGGGGTGGGTGGTACAGGTGCGAATTGTCGGCGCCGTGTTCTGCGCCAGACGTACGATGCCGGTCTGCACGCTGCCAGTCCTCTTCGAACGATTGCATGATTTCGTCCATGGTAAGACGCTCCATCGGGTGCCGGGTTAAGCTCCAATGTAGTGCAAAACGTAAGGTGACATCGCTGACAAACGATCTCGATGGCCTGGCTCTCCTTGCACTTAGGGTTCCCAGGTGCTGGCAACTGGCGTGGGACTAAATTGGTAGCAGTAGCAGCAGCAGCAGGGGTTGGGTGAGCGATGGTACAGAGATCTCAATTGGCAGTATTATAGCGATGTTTTAAGAGTGTCGCAATGAATAGGGGGGTACGACTTGGTGACTATGTACACGGGAATGGCTCATAAGGGTTCCTTAGCGCGGGCTGGAAAGAGCTGGGGTGCCTTTGTGCCTTTGTGTGTGACTAGCTGTGCTGCTGACTTGCATGAAGTGACGCATAGGTGACGTCACCCAGGCAGCGCTCGCCATTGTTCGCCAGTGCCCGCAACAGTCCACTGTATCAGCTAAACTCTCTGTATAACTTTATAGCTACTAAGGGGTGGCAAATAAGTACACAGGCGCGGTGTGAGGATAGGTGCGCTGCACATTCCAGGGGTTCACCGATTTATTAATGACAGTTGGGACCATACGATCTGATGAGCTTGCATCGGCGCCCGCGCATGAGCGGCTCATCGCCGATGGCTATGCACCAGAGCTTAACAGGTGGGTAGCGTGAGCTCGCAACAGCCTGCCCGCCCAAGGGCTAAGAAATTCACGTGCACACACGTGGCTAATGTCCCTTGGTCGCTAAGCCCCGTTCACCGTGCGTAGTGTGGGCACTTGGAGCAGCGCCGAAGGTAGTGAGTGTGTCGTGCCCGAGCGTGAGGTAGTGGTGTTGCAAAAATGTGTCAGCAGAATCTCGTGCCGATATACTGCTACGGCACCGAGGCGCTAGCCGTGCGTGCACATCACACGCACGTAAGGCGCGCCACCACACACCCAACCTAGCTCTGTCCAAACTTACAAATGGCTTTCGGAGCTTCAAGCACCCCGCCGTGTACACCGTCGCCGGTGCTATTAGTCTAGAACGAATCAATTGAGAATGAATTGATCGATTAGATAACGACATGATATTAACTCGAGAGGGAATAGGCGACTTCGAAAGAATCAGCCTGCGCGACGACACGAAGCGAGGCCACACTGTCCCCAACTTCGCCCGTAAGCCCGCGCAGGCACTCGTCCCGTGTGGAGCTGCTTCCGAGTCGCCTAGTCTTGATGACAAGAACCGCCAATAAATAGAAAGTATGCTTAGACGTAGAAAACTCCTTGTCCAAAGCCGCAGAGATGTCCTGGAGGGCTAGATATCCGTCAGCAGTAGCTTGAGGGCGCGCGGAAACGAGATTGCGGTGGAGTTCTCGACCACGGGCGTGCCCTCTCCTGGCCGCTGGCGAAGGACGCCATCGATCTGCCCGAGCAGCTCTTCGCGCGTGAGCTGGCGGGTCTCGGTGATTGCGTTCGTCAGCCCGTTCACGCAAAAGACCTGGAACTCCGGCAGGTCACCGGAGCCAACCACAGAGCTTGTTTTGGGGTCGAGCACGCCGATTTTGACGTTTGCGGTATCGAGGGGCAAGAACAGCAGCATGAACGACTGGCGCGCGATCGTCGACACGCGCACAAAGTCCTCCCACTTCACCGTGACGACCTGGAGCAGGCAGTCCGAGCGGACGTCGACGGCGATTCCGCCCGCAAATGCCACAAACCGCATCATCTGCATGATCTTGAGCGCGTCCGCGACGTAGTAGTACACGGTGGTGGGCACGAACGGGAACTGGGAGTCGATGTGGGCGAAGTTGCGGAAGAGCTGTCCGCCCGACGACGCTGCCTGCTCGATCACGGTGCGCAGGACCTCCTGCGTCTCGCTGCCGAAGCACGAGCGCAGGTCGATGCAGCGGTTTGCGGCCGCGCGCACGATCTTCATTTTTGCCATGAGGTAGCACGGCCGCAGTGGGGTCATGAGCAGGTTCTCGCTCTCGGGCACGCTGGTGTTGAACACGCCCGGGTCGCTGTGCGACTTGGTGAAGTCGATCTGGATCAACGCGGTGTGGTTCTCGAGCAGCTGGATTGACTGCAGCGCCGAGTCGACGACTTGCTTGAGGTCGTCGACCGTGGTGGCCACAGAGATCTCGCCGAGCGCGCGCTGGTAGCATATGATAGCCTCCATGAGCGGGCCGCTGGTGATGATGTGCGGCGAGTACGCCTCCTCAATCTCCTTGGCCGGCAGCGGCAGCATCGAGCTCGGGCTGTCGCACATGTCGTAGGACTCGCACACGTTCTGCACAACGTCGTTGTAGAAGAACGCTATCTGCGACAACGGCGAGAAGTGGCTGATGAGGACGTACGGCAAGATGGTTACGGCGCCGACGTGCATGATAAGCCGCTCCTTCGCGAAGTTGCCGAGCGCGTGCAGCTTGCGCATGAGCGCAATCACCGCCGCGTGGAAGCGCAGCAGCGTCGTGAGCCCGCGCTCCTTGTGCCACAGCGAAAACTGGCAGATCATTGACATCGCCAGCACCTGGTCGAACCCGCCCTCGGGCTCGACGTCCGACTTCATCATCTCGTCGAAGTAGAGCTGGATCTCGGCCTGCGGCTTCGACGTCGAGTTCAGCTGCACAACCGACACCGCGACCATCGCGACCATCGGCCACTTCTTGTCGAGCTCGCGGATCTCGTTGGGCAGGTCCAGCAGCCGGATCAGAGGCCACACCGTCGGGCTCGCCAGAAACCGCTTCAGGCTTGCCGCGGCCTCCTCCCACGTAAACAGCTTGGCCGCCACCGCGCGCCGCAGCGGCGAGATGCCGATCTCGTGCAGCTTGATCTGCGCGTCGCGGATGATCCGCTGCAGATACACGGCATGCTCCTCCTTCGCCTGCATCTCCTCTGCCGGCGCCGCTTGCTCGGGCGACACCTTCTCCTCGTCCTTCGGCATATGCTCGTAGTCCAGCGGCTCAGCCGCGCCCTTGGCGCCGGGCGCGCCGGGCGCGCCGCCGCCCTTCTTCTTCCCGCCGGACGTCACGCAGGCGGTGTGGCTGCGCTCGCACCGAATGCATGTTGTGTCGGTGGGGCTGGCGTATTCGCAGCGCACCTTCAGCTGGCGGCACCGCACGCACGCCTGCCGCTTGCGCCACACTGCATTGAAGTCCATAGTGTCTAGACTCTTGGCTAGATCAAATCCCGGGCTTCGAACCTCTCTCCAACGGTGGCCTGGCCGGTGATGATGTAAGGAGGACGAGCTCTTGAAATCACTCGAGATCACCGTGTAAAAAAAGAAAGGCACACACACACACACAGGTTACTGGCATACATTGCGGCGCCAAGCCTGACGTGCGTCTCGTCTCCGCTTGACTGGGCCAATGAATGGCGTGTCCGCAGAATAGCTAAATTAGTATCCGTGGTTGCTGCTTGGTTCTAGTTTAACGAAAATCTGATCTGATCTACAATCTCAATTGCCCTAGCGGCCGTATATCCGCCACTATAGATTCCCAGGGAGTTAGTTGAAAGCAAACGGCTCTTGAACGAGCCGTCCCCACCATACTTTTGCAAACCCCTCCGAGTTGGAGCCGCACCGCTGGCCTAAGCGCCAGCGGCAGCGGCAACGGGGAGGCCGCATGCTTATCACCTGACACACAGCACCCCGAGCAGTGAATAATTGGGTGCGCTCAAAAAGGTTAACTGAAATATCGAAGACCGTGGGGGTGGGCAGCCGATACCTCAGTGCCTATGCTGCGAAGTATACAAAATGGGCCCGTGCGCCGGGCATTCGCTACTTCGCGGGCCGCGTGGAAAAAAAAGACCGCGCCTGCCCAGGCCAGCACCGCCGCAAATTCGACCGCTGCAGGATCAGGGTTCGATGCTGCAGAAATGAAGAGCCAGCTCGAGGGCGTCCTCAAGCTGTTCGGCGAGCGCGTGAAGGAGGCCAAGGCGAGCACCGTCAGCACCGATAAGTTTCAGAACCTCGAGGTGGATTTGGGGCAAGGAACGACGTCGCTCCTCAAGACCCTCGCGGCGATTGCGCCGCGGGGAAACAAGATCAACATCGTGGCCTTCGACCCGAAACAGGTCAAGCACATCCAAACCGCCGTAGTCGCGCAATTGGGTATCCCCGCGGTGCCGTTTGGCGATGATAAGCAGACGCTGAGCGTCAGCGTGCCGCAGGAGTCCGACGCGCGCAAGTCAGCCGCCGCGAAGCTGATCAAGGAGGCCTACGAGACCCTGCGGAATAATGCTGGCACGCGGCAATCAATTGCCAGCGTGCGCGCAAAGTACCTGACGCCGCTCAAAAAGGCCAGCCAGGCCAAGCCCGGGTCGGGCGTGTCGGTGAACGAGGTGAAGAAACAGATGCAGGAGGCCGAGCAGCTTGTGAAGACGTACACATCAAAGCTGCAGGACCTGTTTAAAAAGAGCTCATAGTTCGTAAATAGTACATCCATGATTTTCGTAACGGTGGCTGGTCGTTTAGTCTGTTTTTGCTGCGGGATTGCTTTGCGGTGTTGGGCACTGGGTATTACTTCGAACCGCCCTGCCTGAGCAGCCGGCGCACGCCGCGGAACATCGACCACCACGACGGTGAGTACCCGACGTCGTTGAGGGCGCGCACCATCGCCCATGCCTTGCTCACCGAGGGAATCGGGTAGTCGAGGGCGCGGGGGATGAACGTCGAAATGAACGGGAAGCGGTCGTAGCACACAGACTTCTCGAGGCACAGCCCGCGGAGGCCCTCTGCGCCGCCGAACTTGCCGTAGCCGCTGCCGTCGACGCCGCCGAACGGCAGCTGGCAGAGGTGGTAGGTTGCAAAGTCGTTGATGGCGACGTTGCCGCACCGCAGCGCGTTGGTGACGCGGTCCAGCGCGACCTTGTTGCGGCCGAACACCGAGGCGCCAAGCCCGAACTCGGTGGAGTTCGCGAGCTCGATGCAGTCGTCGGTGCTGGTCGCCGGCCGCATCACCAGCAGCACCGGCCCGAACACCTCCTCCTGGGCAATGCGCATGGCCGGCGTGACGTGCGTGAGCATGGTGGGCTCGAAGTAGATGCCAAGCGGGTACTTCGGGTGTGTGTACCGCTTACCGCCGGCGACGAGGACCGCGCCCTGGGCAACGGCGCTCTCGACCAGCGCCTCGAGCCGGTCGAGGTGCGCGGCGTTGCTAAGCGCGCCCATGTCGATGTTGGCGACCTCGTCGATGGAGCTGCCGACGCGCAGCAGCTTGATGCGCGCGGCCAGCAGCGCAACAATGCTGTCGTGTACCGCGGCGTGGAGAATCACCCGCTCGACCCCAATACAGTTCTGGCCGGCCGACTGGAACACGCCGCGCATGATGATCGACGCCACGTCGGCCGCGCGCGTGTAGTCCTCTAGCACAATCAGCGGGTCCTTGCCGCCGAGCTCGACGACCACCGGCGTCAACGGCTTCGACGCGGCCTTCACGACGAGGTGCGCCACGGGCCGCGAGCCGATGAACGTGATGTGCTTGACGAGCGGGTGGGTGGTGAGCGCGTCGGCCTGCTCGGGCCAGCACGCCACCAGCTGCACCAGGTTGGGGTCGAAGCCGTGGAGGTCGAGCGCGCGCTTCGCGATCTCAACAAAGAACTCGGACGACCAGACCACCTGCTCGCTGCACTTCACAACCACGGCATCGCCGGCAAACAGCGCCGCCGCCACGGGGCCCAGCAGGTTGTGCAGCGGGTAGTTCCACGACACCATGGCGCACACCACGCCGAGCG
This sequence comes from Entelexis gropengiesseri, assembly GCA_030579755.1. Lineage (NCBI taxonomy): Eukaryota > Fungi > Ascomycota > Dipodascomycetes > Dipodascales > Trichomonascaceae > Entelexis > Entelexis gropengiesseri. The sequence goes on along the minus strand of JAKTRO010000075.1, from coordinate 18,351 downwards.
GCTCGTAGCGCACCTCGGCGCCCTTGTACGCCATGAGCCAGCCGGCGCTGCCGGGGCGGCGCGACGTCCGCAGCGCCTCGGCGCCGTTGCGCACGAGCCACGCCAGCTTCTCCAGCGTGACCATGACCTCGCCGAGCGCGGCGTCGATCATTGTTTTGCCCGTGTCGCGGCACGCAACCTGGCACACCTCCTGCTGGTGGTCCGCAATGTACCGGAGCATGGTCTTGAGCACGGCCGACCGCTGCGCGGGCGTTGTGGCGCGCCACTTCGCGCCCTGCCACGCGCTGTGCGCAGACCGCACCTTGGTGTCGATGTCGCTCGCCGACGCTGCGTGCACCTGGCCAAGCAGCTGGCCCGTGGCGGGGCACAAGCACCGGATCGATGCGGGGTCCTCGGGCGTGTGGATGCTCATCACCGCAACCCGCTTGCCCTTCCAATGCGGCTGCGCCGCCTCGGGGATCGGCAGCGTGAACGCGAGGCCCTTTCCCGGCGCGCGCGAGCGCGAGCCCTTGAAGGCCCGCGCCAGCAGCAGCAGCGTAACTGCCGCAACCGCCGCCACGGAGACCGCGAGCCCCAGCGAGCCGCGCGCCTCGACTCCTCCCTGCGTCCAGGCCATGTCGAAAGATGCTCACTTAGTAACACGCGTTGTCCTGCGGCGGTGCGACCGCTTTAAACACCCAACCCAGCACCGCGCGGCGCACACGACGGCTACGAACGGCGCGGGTGGGCCGCGCGCCCTCCAATTGCGGGGGCACACCCACATACGGAGAAATTTGAATGGCCAGTGGCGGTCTTTACGGAAATAGGATGGTGGGGTGCGTGCGCCTGGAGATGCGGACATAGGTCAGGCTATTGAGGGGTTATTGAGGCAGTTATACTGATGTAGTGCTATCTCGGTTGTGGGGTAGCATGCCAGAAGTAATATGGGGACACAGCTTTGATACATCGAGGAAAAACACCGACTAGAGTTCTGACGGCCAAGATTATCAGGAGAACACTTGTCCATTCGATATGCTACTGAAATTAAGCGGGCCCCAACTGGGCCGCAAGCGCCTCAGTAGTGCCCAGGTCCGTAAGCGGGTTCAGCAGTGATTCAGGCAGTGAGGTCAGCTGCTAACAAGCTCCTTCACAAGAAAGTCGAGCACCGCCTTGCGGCCGCTGTCGGCGTGCTTCTTCAGCTCCGCAATGTCGCCCTGCGCAGCATCGTTGCTCGCAGCCTCCTCCTTTTTCTCGTTCACCTCGAAGTTCGACGTACTGCTGTTGAACTCGTCCTCCTTCTTCTTGCGGTACTCGGCGATCTCGGCAGCCGCGTCGCTCTTCGCAGCCTTGATCCGCTGGCTCCGGAACGCGCGGGCCTCCTGTACAATCTCCTGCGCCTTGTTCTCGGCGTCCAGAAGCGTCTGAATCCCGCTGGAGTTCGAGGCAGACATCGTGGTTAAGCTACCGATAGCGATCAGCCCGGGCGAGCTGAGCTGGTCGCTCCCGATAGCAGCAGCGTCAGCGAGACGCACGTGATTCTTACCTCAGCGCCAGCCCGCGTCACTTCGGCGCGGGGGCCTCTGGAAATTATTTACGGCGGAAATTTCATGCCCGGCACTTGCGCTGTGTGTGGCACAGAAAGCAAGTACAAGTGCCCGGCTTGCGAGTCTCTGTCGTGCTCGGTGAATTGCATCAAGCAGCACAAAAGCTCTACAGGATGCACGGGGGAAGTCGATCCCACACGCTTTGTTCCAAAACAATCACTTTTCACAAACCTTGGGCTCAACCGCGATTACAATTTTCTCCAGCGCGTCAGCAGAGACATTGTGATCGACAAAAGCGCCTCGAAAAACCATAAGGTGTTCAAGCCCCGCGATCAATGGCGTGCAGGCGTCAGAGTCCGAAGCATGGCCAAAGGCATGTCCCGGGTCCGAGCCAATCGCTCGCGCTGGAACAAGGCACAGCAAGAGTTCGAATGGACGGTTGAGATAATAAACAGTGGCTCTAGCAGCAGCTCGCGCTTGTACACTCAACTGGGCGACAAAACCCCTGTACATACATTGCCTGAGAAGTTCGACTATCCGGCGACCCACGAGGTCGTTTTGCGAGATGCAGAGGGAGAGCGCGCCATCTTGCCCAAAGACCAAACTCTCGCCGAGGCATTGAAGGGTCGCTCTGTGCTCGAGTTTCCTAGCATTGAGTTTCTAGAACCCGGAGTGCTTCCTGCCGACACGTCCGATTCCGATTCAGACTCAGACTCCAGCTCAGACTCCAGCTCAGACTCGGACTCCGGCTCCGAAAGCAGTGCAGACAGCGATAGTGGAGAGAAAACTATGAACCACCACGTCCGCAACCAACCTGCCAGTCCAGGCGTCACCTCAACTGGCAATGCAGATTCAAACGGTAGCCAAGTCGAGCCGTCGAATGTCAGCGCTGGTCCGCTAGACATCGAGCTCGGCTCGGACTCAGAGCCACCAGAGGAGGAGCCTGCAAAAAAATTTTCTTATTACATATTTTTTTATCTGCGGTAGGGCGGCCTAGTCTTCCTGAATGGGAAGCTTGGCACGGGCGGAGTCGGATAGTTCTCGTCGCACTCTATGGCCGTGATCTTCATTTTGGACTTCATGTTAGACGGCATGAACCTGCCACTGGGGGTCCACTTTGGGACCTGCTTAGCGCCCTCAGTTACTGAGCTCTGCTTGGTGCTCTTCGCCGCATTGTTGGACGCTGCATTGCTGGACGCCGCCGCATTGCCAAACGCAGCAGCACTCTTAGGAGCGGCAGCGCTTTCTGGTAGGGGGGGTCCATCCTCTTCAGACGAGGATTGAGACTGGATGTTGCGAGGAGAGGCCGGGACCTGCACGGGATCCTCAGACGCTGCTTTGGCAGCCCGATCCGCGTCTTTCGCATCTCCAGCATCCGCCGCCGGACGAGTTGGATTTGCATCGGTCGACGGGAGCAGTGCTTTGATCATGGGCTCCACATCGTCCGGGTTCAGGTCGGCGAGCTCGGCCCAGGTGTACTTGTCGCAGATCGTCTTCATCAGCCGCATGCGGGTCTGGATCGTGGCCGGGTCGGTCCCGGGCATATGCTCGCGCAGCCGCATGCGGAACTGCTGGACGCCGAGGATGGCGCCGGCATAGTCGATCTGCTCGGCGTGCTGCGCCAGCTCGTCAAGCACGCGCTTGGCAAGACCCGGCGCCGCAGACCCCGTCGACACCATTACCTTGAGCGGGCCCTGCTCGAAGTTGGCCCCAAAATAGAAGTCGCAGAGCGGCGGCACGTCGGCAACATTCACTGGGATGTGTCGTTTGCGGCACGCATCTGCGATCTTAGCCGACGTCTCGTGGTCGTCGATGGCAGTGAGCACCATTGACCAGTGCTCCAGCTTGAGGTCGCCTTTCTCGTATGCGCGCTCGAACCACCGCAGCGTCTTGTCCTTAGCGAGCCCGGCTATATACGGCGTGATCTCGGGTGCCACCACCGTGACCTTGGTGCCTGCCCCGACCAGCTTGCGGACGCGGGTTTCCGCAACCTCGCCACCGCCTACTAGCAGTACAGGCTTGTCCTGAAGGACCCACGCGATTGGCAGGCTCATGGTCTGCTAAAAGACGCCTCAGGCAATTGAACCGCTGGAAGCAAAAACGGGCTTGGGCAGCCTAACCCCCGCCACGCCTTAGGTTGGCACGCCTTAGGTCGGATCCAACTCTCGATCCTTGAACCCAACCGGTGGCATAAGAACCGCTGGCGAGAGAGCTGGCCGACCATTTTCTTCTACAGTGGTCACTCAAGCATAGTTTGGTTAATTCGCATGAATTCTTTAGATATGGATAGATGGACGTACTTGTATACGAGTGGATGGATTTAGAGAGTCGAGCTGGTTGTTCGCTCCGCTTTTGGGAGTGCTCACTGAGCACCGGCCTGCGCCTGCGCCTGGATCTGCCGCGCTGCCTCCTGGAGCCGCGCCTGGGCGGTGCCCCACTCCTCTTGGAAGATCTCGGCCTTCAGCTTTGCGGTCTCCTCGTCGCTCTTCGGGCCGTCCTTCTCTATCGCCTGCTTGACCCGCGCGTCGGTCTTCATCATGCTCATGGCCAGCGCGTTCTGGACAATCGGCGGCAGCGGCTTGCCGTCGGGCCCGACTGCCACAGGACGCCCGCCAGGAGCCCCCGGCGCGCCGGGTCCCGGCATACCGGGCATGCCGTTGGGACCGCGCATCTGTCCCGGGGCGGGGGCCTGGCCGGGACTAGGAGCTTGGCCGGGGGCTGTTCCCGCAGGCGCGGCGCCGGCCAGCGGAACACGCTTGCGCTTCTTCAGCTTCTCCTTCTTCGGCAGCGTTTTCTCGCCGCTCCATGCCCATGTTGGTCGGAAGCTCTGGAGAAACGAGACGTCGGCAAACAGGTTCGGGAACAGCCAAATGCCGGTGCCCGGGACAACCAGAGTCAAAACAAACAGAGCGAGACGCACCACGGTGAGCACCAGCAGCAACCCCAGGAACCCCATCATGGCAAGACTGACGTAGTACGCGGCGCGGCGGAGCGGCATCGGCCACAGCTGGAACAGCGCGAGCCCTATGCCGCCGGCCACAACGCCGAACCCGTACAGGTAGGTGGAGAGCGGCACGGGGTTGAAGAACCAGACGAAGTACTGGTCGTCGCCAACGCGCTGCTGGGACGCAATCAGCACGCAGGGCACACCGCTCTGCGGCTTGAGGCCCTTTGAGAGCGCGTCCTCGACCTCGAGCTTCGAGACGTTGAACGCGAACTTCTCCGTGGGAAACCGCGCAAGGACCTTCAGCGCATCTTCGCGCGACGAGACCTCGGGCAGAATCGGCTTGCGCTTGCGCGCAGCAGCGTACGCGGGGTCCTGCAGCGCGCGGACCGCGCGCTTCATGCGGAACATGTCCCAGCGCTGGCCGCCCATGAGCGCGGGCCGCTGCTTGAGGATCGGGCTGCGCCGCAGATAGCGGGCCACGGCCAGCGTCTGCGGGTCGCAGGTCTTCAGGTCCGGCGGCGAGGGCGTAATTTGAACCGACATTTCGGTGCACAGTTAACACGCTGGAGATGGCCTGTCTAGTCCGCCGCTTGACTAAGCGGGTGCGCCCGGTGACGGCCAGACGCTGAGCACTGTTTCGAGTAAACGAGGTTAATGGACAGTGCCTGATCGAGGGAAGTGCGCGTCACAGCGAATAGCTTGGGGAGTACGGTCGTTAAGATTGCATTATACTATCACTACTAGATAATTGGCCGGCTCGTAATCATTAGATGCGTTTACGAAAGATGAGAGGGCATTCAATGGGCGGCGGCGGCGCTTAGGCGGACGGCGTGCCCGACACTGAGCGGATTGCCGAGGGCTGCTCGCCGGCGCGGAGAATGCGCGACCCGTCGGACTCGACGAGGTCCACGTCCTTGCGCTCGACGTGCGCCTTCTTCCACACCTCGACCTCGCACCCGCCGCGCACGACGGCCACGCGCATCGTGGCCAGCAGGTTGTGCGCAGCGTTGTGGTGGTTGTACACGCCGCCGTTGAACACCGCGGTGCCGTCCTTGCCGACGGCCGAGCGGATCAGCGTGCGCCCGCCAGGGTGCCGGTCAACAAAGTCGGTCACGTCGTGCACAATCCCGGAGATCACAATCAGGTCGCGATCCTTCGACGCCGTGCGGAAGTCGTCGAACTCGATGACCGGCAGCTGGTCGATCGGCACGCCCCACGTCAAACGGTTCCGCCAGCGGTCCAGCTTCTTCTGCTTCTGCTGCACAATGCCCTGCTCGATCGCGTTCTGCGAGAACCGCTGCAGGTTGTAGGCGAGCCCGAGCTGCTGGCACACGTAGATGAACACCTTCGTCGGGTCGTACTGGTACCACTTCAGCGCGTTGCGGTAGTCGCTGGGGAACTCGTGGTGGAAGTTGTGGTAGCCCTCGCCCGCCGTCACCAGCGCCGTCAGCAAGTGGTCGCGCGGCGTGTGGCGGTCGTCAAACGGCTGCTCGCCGATCCAGTGCGCCAGCGAGTTCACGCAGAACGTCGCCTGGTGCACGAAAAACAGCCGCAGAATCCCCGCGTACACAAGCCCACCCTTGTAGTCGCCCCAGCAGAGGCCCGCCACAAGCATGGGGAAAACGTACGCCGTCGACAGCAGGAACCACACGTAGTGCTTGTGCTGGAACACGATCAGCTTGTCGGTGAGCAGGTCGCTGATGTCGGTGCGTCCCTTCAGCCGCGGGTTCTGCTTGAAAATCATCCATCCGAGGTGCGAGTACCAGAACCCGCGCTTCGCATTGTATGGATCCTTGTCGGTGTCGGTGTAGCGGTGGTGCGTGCGGTGGCCGTTACTCCACCACTTCACCGAACCCTGCACCGCGCCCGATCCAGCAAGGATGAGCGCAATCTTCAGCGGCAGCCGCGCATCGTACGCGCGGTGCGCAAACAGTCGGTGGTACCCCGCAGTGATCCCCAGCGCCGTCACAAAGTAGTAGAACACCGAGAACAGGAACGTCTTCAACTGCAGCGGCACGTACGGCACAAACATGAAGCCGTACAGCGGCACAAGCAGCACCAGTGTCGTGTTCAGCCAGTTGATCTTCAAAAAGAAGTTGCGCACGGTCATCGGCTGCTCGGAGATGTGCTTCTGCGCGCGGTTCACCTTGCCGGTTGGGTTGGCGCGGCGCGCCGCCCCGTCATTCCGGTTGATGTGATTGCGGCTGCGCACCTGGGCGCCGGAGGCAATCGCCTCCAGCTCCTCCGCCGACAATTTCTCAATCTGCGACATTGGTGCGAATGGTGGTGTCGTTGATGATTGTCGCTGCTGGTTTTTTTATACGCCGTGTCAAATGACATGGGGTTGGGGCCTCCAACACATCCTGACCCGTGCCCTGTATCCCCAACCGAATAGCACACCTCTTGAGAGGTGGGCCGGCCGCCACTGGGAAAGGGCTCGACGATGTGACAAGCAAACTCGCAGCACGCACGGGTTCGCATTTACGCAACAACGCCGTATCCAGCCTTCGCGGCAAAACTGCGACGCAGGCGGTGCTAATTGAAGCACGAACCCTGTCTGAGGTCGCTCGGTGGCGCCCACGTCTCCTCTGCCGCAGAGAGCTGTGGCAAGCCGGGTCTATGTTTAGGGCGCGACCCAATAATTGGATGCTTATCTGGGTAGGGGTACAGTACTTCTCGTTCTCGTGGTCCTGGGCCTGAATATTAGGAGCACCCCTGTTCCAAGCAAAGGAGCCAGAGCTTAAACCAAAGTTGCTGGCCTCCTGCGGGAGGTTTGAATTCAATATTTTCGTTGGGCATAACAGAGTTGCCAGCTATGCTCAGCGGTAATTAGCGCGTGGCTGGCACATGACGCGTACCTCATGTCGCTTCACGTTACCGTGCCAGGGTTGTTGCATCCATGAGCTGACCGCTGGGTTTACAAATGTATATTTCTGCGGGAACTTTTTCCGACACTCATTTGCAAAAATCTTTGAACGAGGGCTTGCTGCTCTCGCACTGTCAAGGCCTTGCTTTTGGCGACGCCACGGCGCTAGTGGTTGATATCCACGCATTTCACACAGGCCGAGATTCGGTTTGTTGCGCAGCGGGAAGTCCCGTGATCTCAGCCAAGACCAGTGTTGTCACGCGAGCTGTCGCGTGACTCACGATGCCACTTGGTGCGTGGATTTCATAGCAGTCATAAGCGTGAAAAATCAGTTCCGGTGGGCCGGAACGCGGTACTTCGAAAGAGCTGGCGATTCTGGCTGGCTCTAGCGGCTCTGGCGGATCGGGAATGGCGGTGCCGCTTGCGCGTTTTTTAGCCCAGCAACCGCCATTGGCTACAATAATCCCATTATTAGACAGAAGTACGACATTAGATGCGCAGCTTGCCATTGTACACGCCTTAGATGGCGTCGACATCCGATTTCGCGACCAGGTGCTGCGCGAGTTTATCAGAATCATCGAGCGCACTGCGTCCGATCTCGCAGTCGCAGAAGAGCTTTGGGAACAGTACTATGCGCTAAAGACGCCCGCTGCCATCAAAGCGCTGCGCAGCACCGGTGAGAGCGAAGTGCGTTACGACCTTCCCGGCGGCCGTTCCGTGGCGATTCGCGAAAATCGCAGCACCTTGGTCCAAGCCGGCGAGACGGGCCACCGGACATGGGAGTCGTCGTTGGGATTGACTGAGTGGCTTTGCGTCAATGCGGAGCTGCGCGGGATCGACCAGATCATCGAATTGGGTGCTGGCACCGGACTTGTTGGCCTGGCCGCCGCCAAAATGGGCGTTGCCGGATCAGTGCTGATAACGGATGGAAGCACCCAGCTCATGGCAAAGCTCGAGCGGACCGTTGAGAGTAATGGCCTTAACGGACCGGTGCAAACCACTGATCTTCGATGGGAGGATACTCAGAAGGCCGCCACGCTTCCGAAAGGGGCGCTTGTGCTTGCTGGCGATGTTTTGTACGGACTCCATGATGTGTATACTGTGCTGCTCGACTGCTTGGCAGCGCTAGAACCCAGCCGCATCATTCTTGCGAATCCTATTCGCGACCCGGAGCGGTATGAGTCGTTCAAAGAGCTGTGTAGGAGTCGAGGCATTCGGGTCAGAGTGGTTTGCCAGTACTCCGCCTCATCAGTTGAGGAGACGGAGTGGATGTTCTTAGTGTCGATTCCGCCGATCCGGGTCGAGCTCATTGAACTCGAGTTGCCCTAAATGAAAGCCGGGTGTTTTTGAGATTGGCCTGGCCCTCTCTGGACGAACGCTCAGAAGGGGCGGTATGCTCCCTCTTTTGACAAAAAAAAAAGTCAATGCCTAGGTGCGCGCATACACTGCGAATTATTCTGAATCGTTCTGACTTGTACATTATTAAATCGATTGCATTATCCGCGAGCGATCGGCCGTAATATAATACTTCCTGGGGCAGCTGCCTTTCGGGGTGGCCTGTGTGTGGTTAATAATCGCGGGTCGCGCGACACCGAACAACTATGGAGTCGGAGCCCGAGCCAGAGGAGGCGCCACCCCAAGTGCCGGCCAGCGCTGAGGAAGAGGATGATTTTGGCGGGTTTGACGACTTTGGCACGTTTGAAAGCGGCGGGGAGTCGGATCTCACGCAGGCCGTAGAATCGGCGTCGCTGGAGCCTGACACGCCGCGCTCGGCGGCAGAGCCACTGCGCGAGCTCGAAGACGGAACCGAAGCGCTGAGCGTTCCTGTTCTCAAATCGTCAGAGATCGGGCCCGGCGTCGAAGAGAAAGTCCGGCAGCTTTTGGGCGCGCCAGCGGGGTCGCACGAACTGCTGGAGGGCGACGGCAGCACGCCCACGAGCCACCAGCTGTGGCACCTTCTCACCGAGCCGTCGTGGGTGCCTGTGCCCGACTGGAGCGGCTCGCGGATCCACAAGCGGCTGGCGGTGAGTCTGGGCGTGCCCCTGAATTTGGACGAGTCACTGCCCAAAGTGACGACGCGGCGGATGGTGCTGCCGACGTCGAGCGAGGACGAGAACATCGAAGGGATGCAGAGGGTGCCTGAGTGGAACCTGCTGGCACTGGTGAGCGTGGAGGCGCTGGAGCGGATGTCGCTGGACGAGCTGCGGGACCATGTTGCCACGCTGCAGGATGCGTGCGCGGCGGCAGAAGCGCTGAAAGATGCGGTGGAGTCGCAGGAGATGGATCTCATTGGAGAGAAGAACATCCTTGAAGGGATGGTGGAGAGCCTGCTTGCGTTCTCGCAGCGGAACCAGCGGAAAAGCCTGATGCGGAAGGCGAGCAAGGCGCGGCGGCGGTAGCGTTGCCCTACCTGTTCGCGCCCTGGCCAATTCTTCACCGTCACTAGTCCTAAAATAACCCACTATTTATTTCTACCGACATCGAGCATTGTTTGGTTTCAAAGCGCGACTCTAGAAATCGGATTCCAAGAGATTCGCAGTTCAGATTCGCAGCTCAGATTCAGATCGGGTGGGCGTTTCGGTGAGCACCGCTGGTTGGCCGCCTGCTGGCCGCCGGCTGAGGTATACTCCCGCGCCCGCAGCACAATGAACGCAACAAAACGCAAGCCCGCTCGTCGCGGCTGGCGCGGCGGCCGCCCGTGCGCGTGAGGGTGCATATTTAACTACTTAATATATTTGCTGCCTGGTCTACCTTTGGGCGGCGCAATCGCGCGATTACGCCTCGGCGGGCTTGTTGTCGGCTGCTGGCGCGGCGGCGGCAGCTGCGGCAGCAGCGCTCGAGCTGTCGACGGGCTCCTCCTTGGCGGGCTCGCCGTCCTGCGGGCCCTCGACGGCGCCCTGGGCAGCGGCGTCGTTCATGTCGCCGGTCCACAGCGTGAGGTTGTCCTTCAGCAGGTTCATGATGAGGATGGAGTCCTTGAACGACTCGTCGCTGAGGACCTCGACCTTGAGAATCGCCTGGTCAAACGCGTCCTTGGCGAGCTTGCATGCCTTCTCTGGGTTATTCAAAATCTCGTAGTAGAACACGGAGAAGTTGAGGGCGAGGCCGATGCGCAGCGAGTGGGTCGGCGTGAGCTCCGAGTTCGCGATCTCGCTGGCGATCTCGTAGGCCTTGAGCGACTCCTGGGCCGGCACCTCGCGCTCCTGGCCGAGGCAGATTTCGGCGAGGTAGCGGTAGTAGTCACCCTTGAGCTTGTAGTAGAACACCTTGTACTCGCCGCTCTTGGCGTTGGGGATGAGGTAGGTGTCGAGGACGTTGAGGAGGTCTTGGCAGATGTCCTTCAGCTCGGTCTCGATCTTCTGGCGGTAGTCGCGGATGAGCGTGACCTGCTGGCCGTTGCCCTTGGACTCCTCGCGCTGCTCGATCGACGCAACGATGCGCCACGACGCGCGGCGCGCCCCCACGACGTTCTTGTACGCGACGGAGAGCAGGTTCCGCTCCTCGACGGTGAGCTCCTTCGACTGCTCGACGCAGCTCTTCATGAAGCCCACCATCTCCTCGTAGCGCTCGGCATGCTCGCTCAGCTTCGCCAGATACGTGTAGTCTTCCCGGGTCGTCATCTTCTTCGACTCTCTGCTCAACGGCGCTGTCTGGTTGCGGGATGGGAGAGTTGGGGCTTGGGTGGAGGAGACGTGGTCCCAGGGTCTAGCGCCCTCCGTGCGCTCGCGCCCTACGTAAGCCACCGCTGCCACATCAACACCTGTGCGCTCGCCGCCGCGACGTGCCCTGGCACGTGACGTCAGGTGCGGGGCCATCGTTCGAGAATATCCGCGCCACTGGCACCACCCAGTGACCGAACGTCCGGGTGTGCCGCAGGCCGGAAATAAAACAAACCTGGTAGATGACACCTAATAGTGAAAAATAATGCTACATCGTAATAAATCGTAATCGCGCGGCTGCACCATGGCGATTTCTTTCATTTGCGCTGTGCCCAGTCGTGTTCTGGCCGCGCGCATGCGGTAAGCCACCAGCAATTCTCCAATCTTTTTCAAGCGGGCCGTCCGTGGTGGTGGTTGTTGCGTGAACCCTGTCGAATGCCGGATGCCCGACTGGAGGAGGGTGAATAAGCACTGCTCCTGCACTCGGCCACAGCGCGCGTAGCCGTAGCTAGTGGCTCACCGTAAAGCGTGGCCGCGATATAGAAACCGTAACCCGTCACCGGTCGTAGCGCACAGCTCATATGTCGTATCGTAGCGTTGTAACCGATCTTATTGAGAGTGTGTGCGTACGCGCGTCCGCAGCTGTTTGTAGCCGTACTCTTGCCTCGCTTGCCGCTTGCACACCGGACACGTCGCGCCCGCAGTTTTTGCTTGTAGCCCTGCCCGCAGCCCCGTCCGCAGCCCCGTCCGCAGCCCCGTCCGCACACCTCTAATGGACGCCGAGTTTCGCGACCAGCCGGCGAGCGCTGGCCCGGCCGCAAAACGCGCTACGCCGCAGCCGCCGGCCAAACCCGCCGACGACGCGAAAGACAACAAGAAACGCGGCCGCCCAAAGGACTTCGTGAAGACCAAACAGCCGCCCAAGGAGAAGCAGCGCAAGGTCACGCGCGACTCGAAAGCCAAAGCGCTGCACGTCGATGTCGACCGCCAGTGCGGCGTGCCCATCGTGGACGCCGAGGGCGAGCCCACCGGTGCGCTGTGCTCGCGCTCGATGACGTGCAAAAGCCACTCGATGGCCGCCAAACGCGCCGTCACGGGCCGGTCCCAGCCGTACGACGTGCTGCTGGCCGCGTACCAGCAGAAGCACCATCTCAAGGCCGCAACAGGCGGCGGCGCCGGCGCCGCCGCGGCGAAACTGCGCGCTGCGGCTGCGGCCAGCCGCGTCGCCGCGCTCACCGCCCGCGCCGCCGAATCGGAGTCCGAGGACGAGCCGCCGCTGCCGGACAGCGAGGAGATCGCCCAGGTCATCCACGGCGCCATGCTCTCGACGCCGCGCCCGCTCGACGTCGCCACAATCATGCCCACCCGCCTCCGCAACCACCACATCAATTTGTCGGAGATGCTCTACAAGGCAATCGCAAACCCGGGACCGCTGCCGGCCGCGACCGGGCCGCTGGCCACGGTCATGTCCTCGACCGAGGCGCTGTACGGGCACTGCATCGTGTACGAAACAAACATGCACACGCAGTCGATGCGCCCGTCGCAGATCTACGCCTACCAGCGGCTTTCGCAGCGCGCCCCGGTCGATCCCCGGACGGTTGCCGCTGCTGCCGCCGCAGGTGGCGCACCGGGCCAGTCCCGGCAGGCCCCGCCGCTGCATAGCGCGCCGGCTACTGCGCGCGCGCCGTCCGCAGCGGTCGGCGCGCGCCCCGTTTCGGCTACTGTCTCTGCTGCACCAGTGGCCGCAGACGCCAGCGGCCCGAGCTGAGTTTTGCTGTGCATTTTCGGGGCCGGGCGCGGCGCTCGCAGGCCGGTGGTGCCGCGCCCTCGCCGCACAATTTTACCTGTTTATTTATTCACATTGGTTGGCTCTTATATATATCAATGCATGTGCTCGCGGCCCTAGCCCTCGCCCCATGCTCGGTGGAGCGCACGTCCGTTGAGCAAGTTCTCTCGACGGCCCATCGTCGAGATGCGGCGTTTGCGGACCGATTCGGGAGCATGGGCTCCTGCGGGACCCCGGATTTTTGCGGTAGTATAGTGGCGCGCCAGTTTGCCAAGATATTGTCTCGATTATTTTGCGTGCCTGCGCTAGCGCGCCCACGCTCACTCCTTTCGCCCGGTGACCAGGCAGCATCACATGACCCCTGCTCGTTCAACGGCCGAGCTCACCCAGTGACAAGTCAGCAGCAGCGGGTTAGGCCGTTTCGTGCGCCATTGCGTAACGCACTTAGCCTCCCACCCCACCGCATCCACTGAATTCAATGCTTGCTCTTCGCTCCGCCATCCGCCAGCCCCAGCGCCTCGCCCGCTTCTACAGTAAGGACAACTACGACGGCTCGCCGGCGGGCCTTGCGGGCGAGTCCGACAAGTCGGGTAGCTTCGACAACCGCGAGCGTGCCAGCGAGAACTTCTACATCAAGCAGCACGAGAAGGAGAGCCTGAAGGCGCTGCGCGACGAGATCCAGAAGCGCGAGAAGGAGCTTGGCGAGCTCAAGGAGAAGGCCGACAAGCTGGACCACTAGCCAGTAGTATTCTTCCCTGCTAGCTCCCGCAATGACGTTTACTAACTGCATAACCCACAAAATGACATCCGTAGCAGTTATTTAATTAATTAGCCGCCTTAAAATCGCAACCACCGCTGCAATTGAACTGTGGGCCTGTCTTGGCAATTGGATCATTTACTTCTACAGCGAGTTCGTACGTGGGGGCTCATGCTACCCTTTTTCTACTCAATGTCCATTTCCACCTCGGCGTTTTGGGCGCTGACTCCAGGCAGCTGATCCCGCGGCGTCGTCTTGATCTCAACGTATTTTACACCCTGGTGCACAGCCAGGCGCGCGTTCAGCGTGTCGGCAGCAAGGCCCGCTCCTAGCGCGTACTCGCTGTGGGCCCATGACGGCGGGAAAGCCCGGCCGCCGCTAAGCCGCAGCAGCTCTGGGGCGCCGGACGTAGAGTCCTCGCCCTTGATCAGCATGACCGTCGCTGTTTCGCGCGCGATTGTCACCACTCGCTGCTCTTTCGGTCGCGTCTCCACGCAGAAGACCCCTTTTAGTCGGGGCTCGCCCACCAGAATGTGTCGCTGTATGCATTCACTCAGCCCAAGCTTCATTTGGTTCATGCTAAGCCCACTCAGGCCAGCCAGATAGCTCAGCTTGAACGGGTAAACGCTCAGGTGCTTGTCCACCGCCGCCACAAGCTGTCGTGCCGCCGAGGTGCGCGGTGCGTACGTCACAGTGAAGTCGCGCGCATAGATGGACGGCCCCTCGATCGCGCTGCCAATGTGTGGTACCTCCACAAACTTCACAAACCCGGGCTCACCGCCGGCGGGCGCCATTTTGATGTCAATCAGGTACGTGTGGCCGGGCGTGGGCTCGAACTGCGCGTCCAGGCCTTCCACAAGCTTGCGCTCGTCTTCCTCGCTGCGCGGCCTCCACTCCACAACCGGCAGTGAGTCGTGCACTGTTGCCTGGCCAGCCACGAACCGCTTGATCCTCCGCACTTTTGAGCCCGGAACGACCACTAGATCAAACGTGCGCGCAATGTCCTCTACAACGCTCCGCACAGTCTCGCCCTTCACCTCGATGCCGTGCAATGGGTGGTTCTCACTGAGCCTGCTGCTGAGCAGAGCAACGACAGCCTCTACGGCCAGATACGACCCGATCGTAGCATTCGCGTCGGAGCCCGTGTATGGAGCAGATGGAGCCTGTTCACTGATTATGACCGTGTGTCCAGAAACTACGGTGTACCCGTCGATATGCACGCCGAGCGATAGTTTAACAACGTCTCCGTCGTTGACAATGCCGCCCTGGAACGTATCATTTTCCTCGGGCGCGATGCCACTCACAAAGTCACCTTTGCAGATCTCGACGGGTTGGGCGACGCCCTTTTCGCTCACCGATTTGAAGCACGCAGCCGTCTGCTGCTTGATGAACTCGTCTCCGAGCCGGCACACCTCACCAATTGTCCGCTCGCCAATGTCCTGGTGGAGAAGCGAGATAATGTACGCCAAGGCATTTTGGGCAATAAGCCCGGCCTGACGGTACTTATCAATATTTTTCGAACCCATCCGGTGCAGGACTGGCTAGCCAATTTTTATTTTCAAGTGGTTAACAGATCTTTTGTACCCTAAACCGATGCGAGCCACGCAGGCACGTGTCTTTTCTTTCCTTAGCACAGACAGCTAACCGCCATCGCCTGTGCTTGGTTGCGAAGCGAATGCCGGTTGAATAACTTAATGAGAATCTATGAAAGTGATGATAGTGTTTATGGATACAGCATAGCAACGATTTATACGCCCTGCTGAGTTTTCTGCTCGCTAATTTTTTTTTAAACCGTCGGCAGTTCCAAGAAGAAGTGTTTGTGTGGTTAAATGGCACCCGTGGTTATTTACTCTCGTCTTCATCAAGCAGCCAGTATGCAACGTCTTTGCCAGTGGCAGCCTTGTCAGATGTGTCCTGGACAGCCGCCTTTGAGCCCTCCATGACCACAGCCTGGACCTGCTCCTTCTGCTTGGCGCGATTGCGCATACGCTCCTCAATGGTGCCGCGAACAAGCAGTCTGTATACAGTAACCTGCCGGGTCTGGCCCAATCGGTGGGCGCGATCCATTGCCTGGCTGTCGATGGTCGGGTTCCAGTCCGAATCATAAAAAATGACGGTGTCGGCAGCGGTCAAATTGATTCCAAGACCGCCGGCGCGCGTCGACAGCAAGAACACAAACAGCTCGGGCCGCGTCTGCCAGTCATTGACGAGGTCGCGGCGGTCGCCGAGCTTCGAGCTACCGTCAAGACGCACGTACTTGTACTGCCGGAATGATAAATACTCCTCCATGAGGTCCATCATACGGGTCATCTGGAAGTAGATGAGCACGCGATGGTCGTCGCGCTTGAGCTGCACCAGCAAGTCGTCGAGCTTTTTGAGCTTGCCGCTGTCGGCGATGAACTTTGGCATTGACGGGACGCTGATGGTGCTGAACCCGGCATCGCCGTTGTCCGGATAGTACCCCGGCGAAACTGGGATGCCGTGCTGGGTGCGGCGCCACTCCTCGTTGAGCGAGACGGGGAACAGCGACTCGGCTGTGAGCGGGCGGCGGCGCTCGAGCTCCTGCGTGTGATAGAACGAGCGGTCCGGAGCGAACAGGCCGATTGGAGGAGCCGTCACGCGGTCGTGGTAGGCTGGCTCCATTTCACGCACGTAGTTTTCGGTGATGTATGCGTCAAACACGGACGGAATCGGGCTCTCTGGCACTATCTTCAAAATCTCCGGCGCCGTATCGACGGCGCGCTCAAACAAGCCCTTTCTCGCTAGCTGCACGATCTCGCCAGCGGGCGTGCCACTAAACTTAGAAATGGACTGGACGTAGCTGTTTTGGGGGCTCAGCACCGACAGCTTGCGCAGCACGTCTTGCCTGACCGCGCTGGAGTTGCGAGGGCCCGGGTGGTCGAGGACGCCAGATTCGGCGACCATGAGCTTGGGAATGCCGAGCTCGATGCAGTTGCGGCTTGTGGCGGCGACGCTGAGGGTCTGCTCGCGGGCGAGGTCGGCGGCGCTGCCGAACGTGTTGCCGAAGGATGCGAAGCTGAAGGCGGAGATGACGTCCTGGCGCTCGAACAGGTCCGGGTGGTTGCAGACCTTGCGGAACTGCATGACCAGGTTCATGAGCGAGGCCTGGTCGTCGCCCGAGGCGCCCTTCTCGATGAGGTCGCGAATGCTGATCTGGGACTTGACCATGCGGTACAGCACTTTTTGGCGCGGGGTGAGGTTGCAGTAGAGGTCGAGCTCGATTTTGTCACCGAGCTCCTGCTGGACGTGCTTCTTAACGCGGCGGAGCATGAACGGCTTGAGGATCATGTGGAGGCGCTTGAGCTGGGCCTCGTTGAGCTGCGAGTTTTTCGTGGCGTGGCTCTCGATATCCTTGGAGAACCAGTCGCTGAACTCCTCGTGGGAGTCGAACAGGGTGGGCATGATGAAGTGGAGCAGGGCCCACAGCTCCTGCATCGAGTTCTGGATCGGAGTGCCTGTGAGCAAGAGCCGATTGCGGCACTGGAGGCTGAGCAGGCTCTTCCACCGGGAGCTGGAGCTCGACTTGATGGCCTGGGCCTCGTCGAGGATCATGTACTGCCACTTGATGCGGTTGAAGTACTGGGCGTCGGCGACGACGAGCTGGTAGCTGGTGACGAGGACGTGGAACGGCGAGTCGCGGGTGTAGCGCAGCTGCTTGCGGTCCCAGAACTTGCGGAGGACCTTGCGGTCCTTGTTGGACCCCCAGTACGGCAGCACCTTGAACTCCGGCACGAACTTCGAGATCTCCTGCTGCCAGTTGTGGAGGGTGGACGCCGGCGCCACCACGAGGAACGGGCCCCAGATGTCGTGCTTCTCGGCGAGATAGGCCATGACCGAGATCGACTGCACCGTTTTGCCGAGGCCCATTTCGTCGGCAAGAATGCCGTTAATGCCCTGCTCGTAGAGGTTTGCGAGCCATGTCAGGCCCTTGAGCTGGTAGCCCTTGAGCTGGCAGCTGAGCAGTTTCGGCTGGGGGATTGCCTCCTCGCCGAGCGACGTTGGGTTCTGGAAGTCGTCGTCGCTGTCCTTTGGCTCGCCGGCGCTGGGCTCGTCGAACGCCTGGGCACGGCTGCGCGCCTTGGCGACGGCCTGCTGTGCGTTGGCGGCCGCGGCGCGCTGCAGAGCGCTGTCGTCGGCGGCGTCGAAGTCGAGCGCGGCTGCGCCAGCTCCTGCGCCAGCCCCCGCGCCAGCCTCCGCACCGGCACCTGCATCTGCGCCGACGGACCCGGCGGACTCCTCAGGCAGAGCCCCGTCAGCACCCTTCGAGCCCACGAAGTGCGAGTACAGCTCGGTTTGGGTGATCAGGAAGTTCAGCTTGCGGGCCTGGCGCCGCGACTCGCGCTCCTCTTCCTGGCGCCGCGCGCTGTCGAGCGCCTCCTTCTCGGCGCGCTTGCGCAGGTCGCGCTCCTCCTTCTCGTTCTTCTTCCAAAACCCAAGCATCTCGCGCATCGCGCGGCGCGCTTTCGTCTGCATGTCCTTGACATGGCGGTTCGTGTTGAGCTGCCACTTGCGGGCCTCCTTCGCCGCCAGCGTCGCGGTCTTCCGGCAGTTCGACAGCTTCACGCTGTTCCCGATGCCGTAGAACTTGTACGCCTTGGGGATGTCCTTGCGCGCGATGTCGCGCCAGATGCCCTCGTACGTCGACGTGTACTGCCGCTCGCGCCGCTGCGCCGCGGCCGCCTGCTTCTTCGTGGGCACCTCGGGCTCCGACGCCGACTCGGGCTCGGGTGTCTGCACCGGCTGCTTGCGTCCGCGCCGCTTGCTGCCCGCGGCCACGGCGGCGGGCTCGGCC